>PVKM010048407.1:0-11210 GCA_004027735.1 Carollia perspicillata
CCCCCCCCCCCCCCCCCCCCCGCAAGGAGACATCGAGTAGGCGTGGCTCCGGAGACATCGAGTAGGCGTGGCTCCGTCTGCCAGACACACTGCGCAGGTGTAACCTATTTGGCTCTTGTCCTTCCCTGGGACCACGTGCGAGGAAGCAGGGCCCAGTGCTCCTGAGCAGCGGGCTCGTCAAACTTAGCTGGGCTTTGCTGCTCTGCTGGGGCTCCGGCTCAGGAGCGTGCCCTGGGCTCCTCTCGGGACTCCACGCCTGCTGACGTCTCATTACCCCTCCATCCTCCCCTCTCCCTTCTGATCAGGGGGTGCTCTTCTATTCTTGAGGGTTCTATTCTAGTCCTACGTCCCAAGAGCTGCCTGTCTGGTTCACGGGTCTATTGTCACCTTCTAGCTCTGTGGCTGGCGCAGAGAAAGCAGACAATTAAAATTTGTAGAATGAAAAAAGATAGAAGAAAAAAAAAAAGAATCAAGCAATGAATGCTTAAATAAGTGGAATAACACATTGATGTTTTTCTTTCTCCCCTTTCTCTCTCTAAGAATCAATAAATAAACTTTTAAAAAAAGAAAGAACATGTAAAAAACAGAAAAACATAAACCAAAAAAGAAGGCAAAAAAAGAAAATCATGTATAGAATGAACGCTGTTTTCTGAACATTTCTCCTGGGCCCAGGGCCCTCTTCATTCTAAAACTGAGGACTGGGGAATCGCCCTGTTCTTGGTTCCGAACAGAAGTCTCCTCGGCAGTGAGCACAAGGTATCTTTTTGCTTGAAGGAAGTTGGCGGGTGGTGAGGGGGATAAACTACCAGGAGATAGATAGGTAGCTCAAAAACATTACACTCCTTGCATTTTTAATATTTATAAGTTCGAGTAAATTAGACATGTACTCATCCTCCACCTCGGTGAGTTTTTACTGAGCAGCATGCTAGGATTTTGGCATTAAACTTTGGGGGAAATAGCATCTCTTCTGAACTGTTTGCATTGTACTTAAGATTGGGCTTTTGCTTTAAGGAGGCAAATAATAGACTAATTTATTTTTATGTAATGCATTTGGGCACATATATTTCAGCCAGTAAAGTGCCTGATTTTGATAAAAATGAATTTAAAAATCCTGATTTTTCTCCCATCCAAGTACTAACCAGGCCCGACCCTGCTTAGCTTCCGAGATCAGACGAGATTGGGCGCGTTCAGGGTGGTATGGCCGTAGACTAAAAATCCTGATTTTTCTAAACTTCTTTCCCCTAACCGATGACTTTGGCTCTCCTGCCTTCTACTGAGTGTACTTGAGGGAACATTTTAATACAAATGGGAAGACATCACATGTTCGACTTCGAGCCCTTATCAGAGATGGTGCGTTTTCTGGCGAAAGAAGTGGTGAGGTGGAAGAGGCCCTGAGTAGGAAAATCAGAGGGAGGCAAGTTTACAGAAATTCTTCCGTGTGGCTTTCAACATCCACCGAAGCAAGTCTGTGTCTGGGCGTGAACCTTCTCGGGCCATAGGGCCGGTCGCTTCCTGGTCCTGGGTAGGTGCCCCTGCAGCAGCGATAGTCCGGTCAGTGCTCAGAATCGAGCGTTTGTGTATTTCGGACACGCTGAATGTGGGACCGCCTTTGGTTTTCCTCTTTTGTCCTCCCCAATGGCTTCCCTGTGACAGGCCACGTGGGCAGCATGTGGAGACCTGTGTGGATCCCATGTAACATAGCTCCTATCTGTAGCCGAAGTTCATGTATCTTTGGGTGTTATTTTTGCTTCTTGGCCTTCACACCATGGCTTGAATTATTGACTTCTATTTTCACGCTTAAAATGCCATCCCCTCGCCCACACTGGCTCGATGAACATGCGTGCCTCTTCCAGAAGCAACCTCCCTGTATCCTGTGCCCCTTCTGCCCTCTTACTTCTCCACGATGCCCGTTGCCTCTTTAGTGTTCTGCTGCCAGGGGAGAGCCCCCCAGCTGTCTCTGGGCCGGACTCTGCTCGCTGGCGGCTGCTCTCGGATGCCTCTGGGTCTGTCTCCCCGGCCTCCCCTTCTTTTCCCGTTTTCAGCGTGGCAGGCAGACAGGCAGGCAGGCAATCTGTAAGTGTCTGAGCATCGTCCAGCCTCTCAGCCAAGTTGTCTCGCTTTGGAGGACACCGTGTGCATAGCCCCCAGCACACTTGCACTTGTGTGTCCACGTGGATCCCCTCTTCAGTGAGCTCGATGTGTAAAAAGGGGAGTCCCAGAAGTGGTCTGTTTAGGCTTCTTACAAAGACACATTTTATGAGAGAACTTTTAGCGGTACAATTTAAAAAAAATATGCTATATTTCCTCACAAGCTTGGAAAACGTGGTAATGCGACCTTGACTCTTCCATGGATGGCATGTAAAACACAAAAATGAACAAATGTCGATTTCTTCACTACTTTAAGTGAGGTTCAGAATGCTTGGTAGCTGTTTCCTCCTTAACCGGCCTGAATGTCTCAAGGGAAAGAGCTCACGTCTTATGTTGCTTTGGAAGCTGCTTCGACTCCCACTAATTTCGTGGGTTTTCCCACTAATCCCTTCGCCTTAATGCTTATTTAATGCTTTTGAACAAGCGCATAAATATCAGAGTAGACGATCTTATCTTGAATATGAAATGATCACTCTTAAACGTCTCTTAAAAATACGTTGTGAGTTCTGGAAGCGTCCGTGGCAGTGTTCAGGCTTGTTTTGACTTTCCCATTGTATCACCGGAGGAGGAGTTGCTCTGGGACGGATTACTGCTGTGTATTTAGGGCAGTGTAATAATCTCGTCCTCTCGGGCGTGGACCTGTGCTCGGCTTAGAGACACGAACGCAGCATACCAGCAGCTATTCAGTTTAATAGACCTTAATTACATAGGTCAGCGATTTTCAAACCTTTTCATCTCGTGGCACACATACACTAATTATTAAAAACCTGTAGCACACCTCAAAGTATATATTTTGCCCATCTGTCAAAAAATAGATATAATTTTAGTCTGTTCACAATGGATGGCTATTGTGTTGTCATTTAAAAAAAAACATTTTATTTATTTATCTTTAGAGAGGGAGGAAGGAAGGGAGAAAGAAAGGGAGAGACACATTGATGTGTGAGAGCTACATCGCTCAGTTGCCTCTTGCACACCCCCTACTGGGGATCTGGCCCACAACCCAGGCGTGTGCCCTGACTGGGAATCAAACCAGCGACCGTTCGGTTCACAGGCTGGCTCTCAGTCCACTGAGCCACACCAGCCAGGGCATGTTGTCAGTTTTTTATTTGACAGTCTAAGGGAAAAGAGGTCAGTGCCCTTGACTAAATAGTCAGCTATTGCATGTTTTAATTTTTTTCGCGGCACACCAGTTAAAAATCGCCGACTCAGTAGACTGTATCATTTTATAGGAATGTAATACTGCTGCTAATGAGAATGGGTTTGAGCGTTCCGAGAAAGCTGGGGCCACTGCTGTGCTCGGTCCGGCAGCAAGTGCACTGAAGCGGGGACGACACCGTGAAGGTCAGCGCGGCCCCTGTGCAAGAGTGACACGCAGCTTCGCGAAGTGTTCCGTTAAAAAAAATCACTGTCTTCGAACTCTCCCTAAGCAGCCAGAAGACGAGCTACTCATGCTTGAAAGATGTTCAACACAGTCAGCACTGGTTGAGAAGAAAACCTTTTCTGTTTGCGTTGATAAATTCTCAGTGTTTATCTCGAAGACTGAGTAAAACAGAACCCATCCTTTTTTCTTTTTCTTTAAAGATTTTATTTATTCATCTTTAGAGGGGAAGGGAAGGAGAGAGGGAGAGAAATATCAATGCATGGCTACCTCTCATGCATCCCCCGCCGGGACCTGGCCCACAACCCAGGCATGTGCCCTGACTGGGAATCGAACCTCGAACGTTTGGTTTGCAGGCCCAAGTTCAATCCACTGAGCTACACCAGCCAGGGCAGAACCCATCCTTTTTTCAACCGTATGATAGCTTTGAGGCTTGTTTGGAGGTTCTAGCAGGGATGCGAAGCTACTGGTGTGCCATTGACTAAAGGAAGGTCCTCTCCTTGGTGGGGAAGGTTGTTCTCTCCGACCCTGTATGCAGCTCTGGGCGGGACACACACACGGATCGGTGAGGCAGGAAGGGGACCCCTGCCTAGCTGGCCAGATCAGCCAAATCCAACCTGGCGGTCACTGGGGTGACAGATGTCACAGCCAGATTGCCTTCATGTCCTTTGTGATTGCTTTGATAGTTTAGGTACATCACCTTTTTCCTTTTCATTAAAACTTCAAGTCATTAGAAATCAATACATTTGGAGCTGCGTATGAAAAATAATCTTGGTATTCAGATAACAGCCTACATGACTCATTTTCTCACTTAGTGCTTAACATAGGTGCTGATTTCTTGAAGACCGTAGTCTGCAATGCTATGCTCCTTTTGTGGGACAAAGTGTTCTGAAATTCGTGGACATTTAACATTTCCTTTTAATTTTTTTGGCCCCCTCTATTTGATTTCCATTTCTCCTGGGCTTCGTATGCTAGTGGTCCATTCAATTAAAAAAACATTTTTTTCAGTACTAATATTTTAAAAGTTTAATACATTTAAAGATGTCTTTTGGCTTACATTGTGAACAATTACATTTGGAAATTAATATGTTTTCTGAAATTTAGTCCAGTCTCCACAAACAAGAAAACTGTCGGCAGGGCAGACAAAGCTGCCCTTCACTGAGTCCACATTCTCTCACACCTTTTACAAGCTATTGTCACACTCTCGCCTTCAGAAAAATTCATTACGCTAATCCTTTAAGCTACAGCTCCTTCTTAATCGCTTTTTTCAAATGTCTCCACTCATCAGCGGCTCAATCCGTCTATCATTGCTGACTCTGGATGTGAAATTTGGTGATATGTTGACATACAGGTCCCACAAGCGTAGTCGCCTCTCGAAAATCATTATCTCTGAAACTTCTCTAACTAGCCAGCAAACAGTGACTCATACCTGGAAAGCAATGGTCATTGAAGTCAGCCGCGTTGGAGAATTAGGGAAACGTGTTCAGTTCTCTTCGAGAAATGTTAAGTGTGAGTCTTTCAAGGTTAACTCTGATCTTTTTCCAACTGTGTGGTTCTATATTCTGCCTTTGACAGTTTGACTATACTGCCTTCTCACTGTACTTGAATATTATAGCAATCGATGACTGTTTTTGAGTCAAGTCAAGTACCTATAAGAGGGACCTTGCTTGATTTCTTTCTGAACATGGCCTGTGCGGTTTTGGCTTGACTCACTTCTGGAAAAGAATTTCTCTCTCTGTTGTTAGTGTTAGATCGTGTTCCTATTCACTTTGCAAAAGAAGGTACAACACACGAACATTTTCTCTCTTCTATTCTAACTTCTCTTTCAAATAGAACGGATCATCTTTTTCACTCAGAAAAGGGGGTAAGGTTTCGAGACTTCATGGAAGGAGGAGGGCGCCTCCCCCTCGTCTTACAGACCAAGCCGAGCGTTTGGTGCTATGGGGACATTCGCGCTGTCTCAGCTGCTTTGGTGGCTGTAGGATTTGCAAACTAGGGCCTGATCTCTGCAGTTAATAATTTCGCTTCCTGATGTTTTCCATACACAAAATGGAAACTTTCCTATCTGAGTTATTAATCGAGGAAGCCCAAGGTCTTGCATTTTTTCCTTAAGAGCTTTTAAAAATAAACCTCATTAGGGAATATAGTATTTAAGAAACATATTGCCGAGGGGAAATCATGGAATTGTCTTTGCGCACAAATTGGTTTTTGGTGGATTCACCCAGGAGGAGATTTTTACACTCCAGGGCTCCTGGAGACTCTAATTCTGTCTCCAGGGCCTAACACGTGCGCTCTGGTTCATTCATCTCAGTCACGGCTGCTGTGACAGCAGCGGCAGCGGCCATCTGCTGCCGTAGCGACCTGCCGCTGTGGCCCTGTGCTCTGAAACACCATTACAAAGCAGAGTCAGTCACTGAGATAGTTCCCCTCCACGGGACTGTGATGAATATTTATTAGCTTCCCAAAGTGAGCGTGCTCTCTTAGTTTCTTAGAATGCTCCATATTCTAACTCTATACCGTAAGATATTATAACTTATTACCTTTGGCTGTTGCAGTTTCTTGAAAATGGTTCCCAGAGTTTTGGGCGAGTCTCGTGATGGATCAGTTGGAGGTACCGTCTGCAATGTCAGTGGTCCTTCCCAGCTGACCTCCAACCAGGGTTTCCAGAATGAACTTGAGGGAGGTCTTCCCTGCTCCCCCACCTCTGGGTACCTCCTGCATCTGTGTTGAGACAGACGATGGAATTCTCCTCAAAGCTGTAAATCATTTCCTGGGAAGTTGATGCAGAAGTCAATGTACATTTATCTATTGTAATTTACAGATGTATATTTGCATGATATTATAACAATACCTTTTTGGGGGGTGGTCTTTCTCTTGTCCTTTTAAAAAGTAGCTATGGCAATGTGACTGTCATTCCAGTAATTTGTTTTGTTACTTGGTAGGTCTGCTGAGCGCTACCCAAGTCTCTGGCGTCCTTAAGAAGCAAGCGGGAGCCATGCAAAGCATGTCCTGATGCCGTTTCATAAGGAGCTCTCAAACACTTTCATGTTACTTGGGGTTCGGTCAGCAAAATAAACACGTCATCTCTCTGGGAGTCCTGTACTTACCTCCGATAGATCTGTCATACACTCTGGGCTTGTCCTTTGTGTGCAGTTTAAATACTAACTAAGAAGTGGTTGCAGTGCTGTCTCAGTGTTCGCTTCCTTCCCCCTTATCATTGCACATTGAAGTTGACCTTACACGCGGGTCAATTGTGTTTTATAACAGAGCTCGATCACTGTTTCCTGTTCCTCAAGTGTTGTGTGTGAGAGCCGCCGGTAATTTCTTAAGCAATTTCTTAAGCAATTTCTTACTTGCAGCATTTGATTACTTGAGGAGATTGTTTGGAAAACATTACTTGAGCTCCATCCTAGGCGATTTATATTCATCGCTTTGTCTCCACTTGTAGGTCCTTTGAACACTGTCTCATTCCGTGAAGTCATTAGGCAAGTTTGGGCTACTTTCTGTAGCGTCTCAAATCCTTTGGCTGTTTCTTCTTCTCTGCCTATTGTAAACTTTATGTCTGTTTTTAATCTCTGGGAGGATGGATGCCACTTCCAGCATTCTCTCTGTTCTTGTCCATCGCCCCTTGAGTTCGGAAAGACAAGAACGACCTTATTATGAATCTGGATCAAAAGTCAATAGACAAAACTTCACGTGCAAGTCGGCACTGGCTCTTTCTTCTTCTGGAGTAAGCTAACTCTTAGGAGAAAGAAGCACTGGTCCCTAATTCAAAAGTTCACTGGAGAGCTGAACTTCACTTTCAAAATAGAACACCTGCCTGTTTTTGTGGTTTTGAAATAATTTGGGGGCAGGTAATAATGTGTGAACATCCTGTTCTTAACATTTTACTCAGAGCTATAAATATTTTCCACGATCCAATATCGTTTAATCATTTCAGTTTTACAAATCAAGCTTGCTTTTTTTTAATTTTAAAATTTATTTATTTACTTTTAACTTTTCATTTTAATTGTTGTTCAAGTACAGTTTTCTGTCTTTTACTCCCATCCCAGTCCACCCCCCACAGTGCTCCCCACCTCCCTCCCATTTCCACCCCCACCTTAGTTTTTGTCCACGTGTCCTTTATACTTGTTCCTGTGACCCCTTCCCCTTTTCCCCTGAAATTCCTTCCCCTCTCCCCTCTGGTTACTGTCAGCCTGTTTTCTATTTCAATGTCTTTGGTTATATTTTCGAGCTTGCTTTTAACACATTATACTGCATCTCAGTATGTTCTAGCCTTTTCCTTAACGGTAAGCAATAATTTAACACATGCACAGGATGAAGGTTTCCACCTCAAATTTCAGAGGAGCTGCACGCTGTTGCCTCGACATGAGGAGAAGACTAGCCACAGACGCAGGTCTCAGGCGTGCAGGACCAGCGGGACCAGATCTGGGGAGCTTCACAGGGCGAGGCTTCCTGCCGCGGCTGCGATGGCCCGAGAGCCCGGACGGAGGCTGCCCTCGGCTGGTCTGCGTTCCTGTCCCTCGGCTCTTCGTCCAGTGGATCAGCTGGTTCATAGTTCTTAATTTTTCAGTATAGGACAAACACCCAAGATATGACATTTTAATTATTACTCTAGTTTTTGACTACAGTTCGCATTCAACGCTGTTTGGTTTAACGTCCAGGGGTGCCGCACAGCAGATAGACAATCATATACTTTACCAAGTGAGCCCTCTGACAATTCAAGTGCCTGCCTGCCAGGTTTCATTTCCTGCACTGGTTCAATGGGAAACAGGATTTAAGACAGCTTCACACTGCTCATTTCCTCTGAGCGGCGGTTTCGTGCTTGGCTCTTTACTTTAGTCTGTGGTTAGCTGTTTAAGAAGTCGCGTTGTGCCTGCGGGTTCATTTCTGTATTTTGTTCAGTGTGCCTAGAGAATGAAAAAGTACATCTTTAGGTTGTCTCCATTGTTCAGGGTTGATACTCCGCCTAGCTGCTATTGGTTTTGTATTTGGAGGTGCAATTTACCTGAAACATATTCCGGTTGATCCTGTTGTAATTTTGCATTTGATTATTTCTGCCCAGTCCCACGTTCTTTTCTTGAGAATTGGTTTGTGGGGTTGATTTTCTAATTTGTGACCTGCTCCCGTCAAGTCCCTCGAATGGGGGTGTTGTTACGCAGCCTACTTTTGGCTGACGTCTGTTCTTCTTGGGACTGATCTTGAACCACCTCCTACCTACTTGAACGGCCTTCATTATCTCACGCAAGATGAGGCGAGTCAGCCACGTGGACCACCCTCAGCGTGAGAGGCCTCGGCAACGCAGAGTGGAGAAAGGAAACACCAGCTTGGCCAAGTGGCAAGTTTTCGGCTAAGAAGCGTGGCTAGATTTGGCGCAGGAACAAGTATCGAGCATCTGTTCTCTTTGGGGCTTCCCAAGTTTTCAGAAACTTGGCTCTGTATCACATACCCCACCCTACCTCCCAAGACTTTTATCGTGACCTGTCTCTTAGACACCCTGCAACCACATGGTGTCAGACCACGGTGGCACTGCTGGGGAACGTGGGGGAGTCACGCCCTTCACTGTCAACACCCTTCGGTGTTTTCCGTCTACCTTCTTCTCCATCGAAAATGCAGCCTTCTGGAAGAGACTAATTCTAATTCCTTCTTTGTAGGCTCAGGTGTTGGCTATGGTTTTAGGGACACTGAGTTCGATGTCAGCTAGCACTGAGTTCTAAAGCGGTGTGGTTAAAAATGCCCACATACGAAATGGCTGTAATTTTGATTTTTATGAAGAGGGTATGAATGAATGAATGACTATTTGTAACATAACACTGCAGCTAGAGCCCAGCTGGCAGCCCCATTTCTAGATAAAATGTTAAATTTCTTTAAAAAAACTTCAGCAACAATTTAATTAACTTGAGAAAGTAAGTTTATTGAAGCATAGAGACAATTAGAGCCAAGTTGTCATTTCAACTTTTTCAAGAGCATTCTTTTTTTTTTTTTAAAGATTTTATTTCTTTTTAGAGAGAGGGGACACGTGGGAGAAAGAGAGGGAGAGGAGCATTCCAGCCAGAAAAGAAGAGGCGGCGGGAGAATTTCTTCAGCATCTGCTTCCGTGCAGAAGCACGTCCCCGAGGTTATCGGGAATGGTGGCCGAACTGATGCGAAGTCTTCGTCTGTGTCTCCAGGTTCCTCCCTCTGAAAGACGCTGTTATGGGTCTGGAAGGCGCTCAGTTGACTTTCACCTCAGAAACGTTGCTGACTGTAGATGAGACGACCTTGCCGTCCACCACCTCCTCTACGATGGTCTTCGTCACTCTCGTCTTGCTCGGATCTGAAAACCACAGAACCACCACGCCAGTCTGGAGACAGCCTGGGGAGGTGCAGGCGCGTTCACGAAGTACGTGCTCTTTGTTTGGGTAAGGTTGCACGAACAGCGGTATGTACTTTTAATGTGACAAGCAGAACATGTTTTTGCTTTTAAATTATGAAGCGATGGACATTCGACACGTGCTTACCTCTTCCTTGGCTAGAACAGCTTTCAGATCTTGAGCCACCAGACATGGAATCCCTGGATTCCGTGTTTCTGGATCCCACGCTTCTGGATCTCGAGTTTCTAAAATCAGATCCTCCAAAACCAGAACCACTGGAGAAAAAAAAAAAAGAATTGTTCTCCTTTGCATTTGGCCAAGGCGGAAGAAATGCCCCGTGCAGAGGGCTCGCCGTGACGAAGGTGGATGGTATTTGAATGGACTGTCTGAGCCCCTCTTTTTGGTTTCATGACACGTACACACCGAGGTACGCCTTGGGGCGTGCACGTGACTTTCACTTACGCTCCCTCTCCGTCGAGCAGGCGGCGGTAGGTCTCGATCTCCATCTCCAGGCGGGTCTTGACGTCCAGCAGTCGCTCATACTCTGCACTCTGGCACCCGGTCTCACCCCGGATCTGACAGACCTGCTCTTCCAAGCTGCCGATCTGCGTCTGAATTTCCGACAGCTGAGCCATGTAGCTGGCCTCTGTGTCAGCCAGGGTCCCTTCCAGGGAGTTTTTCTGAGAGATAGATAGATATGTAGATAGATAAATCATGATGACAGTAAGTCATTGATGATTTTTAAAAATTACAAAATTTTGCTCTGGCTGGTATAGCTCAGTGGATTGAGCGCAGGCCTGTGAACCAAAGGATCGAGGTTCGATTCCCAGTCAGGGCATATGCCTGGGTTGCAGGCCAGTTCCTAGCAAGGGACGCATGAGAGGCAACCATACATTGATATTTCTCTCCCTCTCTCCTTCCCTTTCCTTTTAAAGATAAATAAATAAAATCTTTAAAAATAATAAAAAATTAAAAATAAATTTAAAAAATTACAAAATTGGATAAGGTCCTGGGAGATGGACACTTTCGCCAAGTTACAAGCGATATCCTCATACACCACTGTTTTCTTAATTTTTGTTGGCATTACTTTTTTTAAACTAGATCTTTTCCAGAAACAGGGCATATTATCTTAACTTGGAATGTTTTATGCTTTCTATGACCGCAATACAGCCCTTTTTAACACTGCTGTTGTTATGTGCCAAGTGGAACATCTTGGCAAAGAGGGAACACTGGATCCCTTAGTGCCCTGTTGGAGATTTTGCAAAGCTCCTCGCATATACCATGGCCAGTTGGGACTGAAGCTCAATTTCCAGGGCCTGCAGGGTCCGTTT
>PVKM010048408.1:0-11210 GCA_004027735.1 Carollia perspicillata
TTTGGGACCCTCAGCTCAAGAGACCCGAAGATTCTCAGGCATTCTTCCAGAAGCCAGGGAGGTGCTGGGCCAGTGTCACTTGATCAGGGTTTCCCAGAGCATTTTGCCTCATGGTGGAGGGCAAGGAGGAAGCATTCTGGGGCTGGAGTGGAGTGGCTGGGAGCACAGATAAGTGGAGAAAGGAAGAAGCCAGTGAGGAGAGAAGCCTCAGTGGGGGTAATAAGAGAGCTGAGTGTGGTTGTTCAAGGTTTCAAGCCACAAAAACCTTCGAATCTTGGCTCTGCCACCTACTCAGTTAGTCTGTCTGACCCTCAGTTTGTTTGTCTGTAAAGTGGGGATCATGGCATCTGCTTCCTAGTGTCGTGAGGTTAAATGAGCTAGGGCATGTAAGCTGCTTAGCACTTGGTGCCTGATCAGTAAAATCAGCATAAGGAGGAGGAGCTTAGAGGGGCAATATTAAGGACAATCTTGCCTTTTCTCCCAGCTGAGTTTCACTTTCTTTGTCTAGGAAATGCAGAAATGGGCCTCACACCTCTGAACCCTTTCTCTTTTCCTCTGTGTAATTGTTCTTTTTAAAAATATATACTTTATTGATTATTCTATTACAGGTGTCCCAATTTTTGCCCCTTTATTCCCCTCCACCCTCCACCCTACCTCCCACCAGCATTCCCCTGCCTTAGTTCATGTCCATGGGTCTTACGTATAAGTCCTTTGGCTTCTCCATTTCCTATACTATTCTAAACCTCCCCCTGTTTATTTTGTGCCTACCATTTATGCTTCTTTTTTTTTAGATTTTATTTATTTATCTTTAGAGGGGAAGGGAAGGAGAGAGGGAGAGAAATATCAATGTATGGTTGCCTCTTGTGCGTCCCCTGCTGGGAACTGGCCTGCAACCCAGACATGTGCCCTGACTGGGAATTGAACTGTGATCCTCTGGTTCGCAGGCCTGCGCTCAATGCACTGAGCTACACCCATTTATGCTTCTTATTCCCTGTACCTTTCCCTCCATTCTCCTTCTTCCCCCTCCCCACTGATAACCCTCCCCTCCATTTCTGTGATTCTGTTCCTGTTTCAGTTGTTCTCTTAGTTTGTGTCATTGTTCTTGATCACCCAGACTTATTCTAGAACCAGGCTCATGAATTTGGGCATCTCAGTACCACCTTCATCAGATGTCAGCACTGTCTTCTCAGATCGACCAATGTGGCAGGGCAAACTTTCATTTACTAAACATCTGCTCTTCTTATCATCCTGCAAAGACCCTTTGAAGCCCCTGAGGTGCATTACCTCATCCCTAGATCAGGGTCTCTTATATCCTCAGTCCCCCTTTCTATCTCTGAGCCTCTCCTGCATGCGGGGCCTCTGACTCACACACACATGCAGGGTTCCCATACATGTGTAGGTATTAAGTTTGGTTATTTTCTCTTGCTAATCTGTCTCATTTGATTATTAGGCCAAACAGAAGAAACCCGAGGTAGAGGAAACTTTGTTCCTTCCCCACAAAAGTCAAACACTGTTTTTCAATTCTACTTTGATGTTCTTGCTTAACCAAAAATCTGAGGTGAGGCCTGAATGCTTTTTCTTAAAGTGGATATTATTCTTTCATTCATTTAACAGATCATTGAGTACCTACTATGTGCCATGCATTATAATGATTGTTACCCTTGTGGAGCCTACTAGGTGCCAAGTACTGTTCTAAGTATTTCGTGTGTGCTGACTTGTTAAACTCTCTCTATAGATCTATGTGGTGCGTTCCATCATACCCTTTTATCAGATGGGCAAGCTGAGGCACAAAGAAGATGGGAGATTTGTGGACATTTGTACAACTAGGGAGGTTGTTATGGGCTAAATCATACTCCCCTCCCCATACCAAATTCATATGTTGAAGTCCTAAGCCCTAGTGCTTCAGAATGTGAGATGGGGGTCTTTAATTTTTGTTTGTTTGTTTTAGAGGGAGGGGAAGGGAGGCAGAAAGAGAGGGAGAGAAACATCAGTGTGGGAGAGAAACATCAATGTGATAGAGAAACATCAATTGGATGCCTTTGGTACCCACTCCTACTGGGGACTGAACCAGCAAGTCAGACATGTGCCCGGACAGGGAATTGAACAGGTGAGCTTTTGGTATGCAGGATGACACTCAACCAACTGAGCCACAACATCCGAGTGGAGATGGGGGTCTTTTGAGAAGTAATTACAGTTAAAATGAGGCCATTGGGGTGGGCCCTAATCCAATGTGACTGGCATCTTTATAAGAAGAGGAGATTAGTACACAGACTTGTACAGAGGGAGGATGACGTGAGGGCACAGGGAGGGGACAGCCACCCCTAAGCCACGGAGAGAGGCCTCAGAACAAACCAATGCTGCTGACACCTTGACCTTGGACTTTTAGCCCCCATATTGTAAGAAAATATATTTCTGTTGTTTAAGGCTTCAGTCTGTGTTCCTTTGTTATGGCAGCCCGAGCAGACCAGGTGCAGAGCCTGGAGTCCCTGTCATAGCCTCCAAGCTCCATCCATGTGTGCGTGCTGAAGTCATCCTAGCACCCAACAGATACTTTTTCCTTGTGGTGATCAGAGAATAGCACTCTTACACCACAATTCAATGTAATTAATTCCATGGTCATATATCACCTGAAATAGTCTCCAGGGCTGCCATCGTATATGTCCCTCACTTTGGGAAATATCAACTTGACCAGTTAGGACCAGCCTGGGTCCATGAGGCCCAGTGGTCAGCTCTCCCAGATCTTTGCAAGACAGATAAGTGTCTTCAGATTCCCTGGGCTAGATCTTGTCTCTACTGATTGTCTTGGATTTTACCACCTTAAAATGTCTTCTGGGGTCCCAACATGTGCACTATCACCTCTGTGACCTGGTGGGGTAGGGCAAGGCTTCTCAGTTTAGTGTGCATGCATACCTTCTGTGGATCCTCTTAAAATGCAGATTCTATTTCATTAGGTCTGGGCGGGGCCTGAGATGCTGCATTTTCAACAACGGGTGGTGCTGATGCTGCTGGCAGGGAGAAAGGGTGACTCAGAAGCTAGGGTCATGTGAAGACTTCAACAGATGCTGTGGGTTCCCCCCACGATTCAGAATCTGGTGGTTGGAGAAGTGCTTAGTACCCCTGGGAGTGGGAACATTCTGAGGCCATTTCAAGAAAAAGCAAAGCAAAGCCTCTCCTTATTTAATCTTTTGCCAGTTTTCTGGCTCATAAATCCAGATCTGCCATGAAGGAGGCCCTGGAATAACTGTTTCCAAGCCATAGGACCAGTGTCTACTAGACTTTTATAACCCTGGAACAAGGAAGGAACTCAGCATAGGTTCTTCAGTGCCACGCTGAACTTGGGTGAGTTGAGGAGGACCCTACAGATGAGAGCTAATAAATGCTGCATGGTTAGTGCACCCTCCTTCACCAGGGAACTTACAACCTGAGCTCTGACACCCCAGGTTCCGAATCACTGCATGATCCTGGACAAGACTTGGTCATCCATTCTAAAATCTTCCAACTCCTTCTTTAAGCATCCCCTATTTTTCAAGCTTAAAAGACACCTCTTCAGAGAGACCTTTCCCCTTTGATCCCCCTAACTACTCTGTCTATGACAACTCCCTCTCTAAGTCTGTTGTTTGCCTTAGAATTTTTTAAAATTAAATTTGTGATCACTGATATTTTTTACTTCCATATTAGCAGTTGCCACCACTTGCAATTATGTTTGTTTGTTTCTTTACTTATTTATCTCATGGCTAATTGTACCCTCCATTGGGTGGGGGTTCATGTCATTTTCACTCATCTGTTATTACATTAATCTCCCAGTACCTCGTAGGTAGCCTGGCCCTTGGG
The DNA here is from genome assembly GCA_004027735.1 of Carollia perspicillata. NCBI lineage: Eukaryota > Metazoa > Chordata > Mammalia > Chiroptera > Phyllostomidae > Carollia > Carollia perspicillata. Next base: position 3,832 of record PVKM010048408.1, read on the forward strand.
GGCCCTTGATAAATAGTTGTTGGAAGAAGAAATAAGGATAGCAGCCTCCTAAACTTTGACATGCATGGGATTCATCTAAAGATTTTGTTAAAATGCAGATTTGACTCAGTAAGTCTGGATGGGTGGGGTCTGTGAGTCTGAGGAAACAGTGATGCTGCTGGTCTGTGGACCACACCTTAGGTAGCAGTGACCTAGGTAAAGTCTGTCCTTTTCAGCCATCCTCCCACACCATCCATTATCTCCTTTTTAATTACTTAATACCTAGGAGAGTTTTCAAGCATTTCGGAAGCAATGAAGGGACTATTGAAGCCCAAGAAAAGATCATTAAAGAAAAGGGACAAAGTGCAAGGAGCATAGAATTAACGCAGCCCAGAAGCTTAGCTGAGCAGAGCACACTGGGCTTTCAAAGGTATCACAGCCTACATGACCTGGCTTCCCCAGACCTGGGGGTGCTGAACAAAGGTGATCTTGCCCTGCCTGCCCAGGGTCTCTCCCAGCAGGAAGATGGACTCTTCCAGGAAGAGTTAACCCTGGCCTCACCAGATTGTCTCCACTCTCAATGCAAAGTTCACCATGCACACCCCAGCAGTTTAATACACCTGGACTGGATCTTCTGGTGGTAAGTGCTCCACATTGCTTTGGTGACAGCATCTGTCCCTAACCCTACCCAAGGATTCATACAAAGCCCTCTCTAGCAGCAGAGAGACACAACTGCAGGACAAGGCAGTTCAGCTGAGCTGATGATGGGTCTCCATGGGTCCATCTCTGTGGGAAGGTAAGGTGGCTCTCCATCAGCCAAGATGTCAACTCACCATGAGCCCAGGGTGTCAGAAAATCCAGTGTTAAATGTGATACTCAATGACTATTACCACATCTAGTTAAAGGACTAATGAATTGTTTTTCAAAGGGTGGTCCATACGGCACGGGCATCAGAATCACTTTGCAGTTAGGGGTGGGGAAAGTTTATTAAACATGCTAAGTCCTGGGCTCCAGTCCAGACCTATAGTTCCAGCACCTTTGGAAGTGGGACCCAGAAATTTGCATAATTCTTAGGTTCCTCAGATGATTCATACATGCTTTCACCTTTCAAAATCTCTGGGCTTATATATTTGCTTCCTCCTCAGTCTGCACAGTTATTTCCTTTTGTCTCAGCTCTATCATGTGTATGTCTCTGATCATCAGCTGCCTGAAATCTCTTTGGAAGCCAGATAGAGTAGATACAGGACTTCATACCTGACTAGGCGCCCCAGGAAGCCACCCTTGCCCCTCTAATGATCTGCTTGCCAACAATGCTACCATCAGAGTGCAGCCCACAGAGAAGCTGCCCAAAGACGCTTCCTCATGACTTGAATCAAGCCCACTGGTCCCCAAGTCCAGGCTCTTTAGGAAACATCTGCACCTTTGGACCCTTCAATGGACCATTTCGTTGGAGCCCCAGACTCTCCAGACCTCTACACAATGTTATTTTCCTTACACATCTGCCTGAAGGGACTTATAAGTCATCTTTGGGATATTCTTCTCCAAAACCCAGTGTCATTCTAAAGTGTGAGTGGAATCATGGACATGAAGTTACTATCCTTTCTCACCTCCTCATTTCTCTGCCAGAGCCCACTCTGGCCCTCCTTAACCTTTCCACACACCAGTCAGTCATGCGATGGTGCTACCTTTTTTTATTTGTTTATCTGTTTATGCAACTTTATTAAAGCAAAATAAATCACTAGCAGAGCTATTAGTTGATCTTTCATTGGCAACATGCACCATGTATTCAGTGTTATGTTAAACAGTGCAAGAGAGAGTAACTAGTGGCTCCAAGCCTCCTAGCAATTTAAATGGAAGTAACGAAACATCTGAGACCTTACTTGGGAAAGCAAAGGGTGTTTGATTTCCAATTTACATCGTCTGTGAACAAGAACTGGTCATTCCTTCACTGACATGCATAAAATAAATCACATTTTCTGCTCTGCTGATACTATAAATGCAATACCATTTCTACAGCCACATTAGGTTATAAGCATAAAGTATGCCGTGTAACCCCAAACCTCTAACAGTAAAAGGCTTAAACAAGATAGATGCTGCTGAATAATGCCTCTTCCTTTGATGTGACATTCATCTCCCTCTCCCTCAGAGGAAGTCTTCAGCACGCTGGAGCAGCGAGGAGTGGTGTTTCAACAGTGCTCCATTGCCTGGAATGGAGCTCCCAGCCACACCCAGCCTAACTGCCTCCCCCAGTCTTATCCTTGCTCTCTCCTTTCTAGCCACATTGGCTCCTTTCAGACCCCCCCCACCCACCACATTCCCACCCAAAAGACCTTTAACCATGTGCTGCTTCCTCCACCTGGGGGCCTCTGCCTTCCTTCTTGCCAAAGCCAACTGCTAGTTCTCCTTCAGGTCTAAGGCCTAAGCTCCAGCCCCACTTCCTCAGGGAAGCCCTCCCTGATATTTCTGCCTGGTCAAACTCACCTTGCTGCAGGCTCACAGAGCACTGGCTTCCCCTTCCTTCAGAGCATGACTGTTACAGTGACATGTTCACGTTGAATTGAGTGATTACTTAATTCGTTAGTTTATTCTAATGAGGGTGATGTCTTTGTGCATCTGTTCCCTTAGGAAGGTTCCTATTAATGATTTTTGTTCTACTGTAATTATGAATAGTACCCCTTTCACTATCAAAAGTGTTCTGCTTTAGATGATAAATTAAATGTCTGTCCTAATGATGGTCCACCGCATGAGAACACCAGCTCACCAGCTCAGTTTTCTGAGCAGCAGGCTCCAGAGAACCAGGCAGGACCTGCCTGGCTGCTTATGGCCCAGCTTTGCATGTCATATAGCCTCACTTCTAACATATTGTCTTGGTCAACTGGAAACCAATGAGTGAGCCTAAGCTCTGAATGGGCTGAGTGTCAAAGAATTGGCAGACATTTTAAAATCACCACATATCTCCAAGAACTTTTATTTAATTAATTAATTCATTCATCCAAAGTTATTGGTCCAGTGCTCCTGCTTCTTGTCCCCCACAAAGTTTGTAGATGGCACAAGATTTCCTAGCTGAGAGCTAAGGGGATGCTACCTACAAACTGTTCACTAAGCCATATGCCTGGTTTGAGATCGTATTTTGCTTTGAGGAAGGCACATTATTTTCCCTTTTCAGAAAGGTGTCCTCTTTATGCTGAGCTGTGAGCACTGAGAGAACACCTTTTTCTAAATCAGAAGGGGCACCTTTTTCTGATTTTCATAAAGGCACTGTGAAGACTAGCAGGAACCCCGATTGATTACCCACTATGTGTCAGACATCAGTGACAAAGCCATGGGCAAGGCAGATGTGACCTCTGCTCTCAGGGAGTTTGTGTTCTATTGGGGAATGAAGATAATGAGTAAAAAAGCACATGAATAAAACATTTTTTAATACATTACAGATTGTAAACAGTGCTATGGGAGAAAAGTCCTGCTAGTGAGCACCTACCCTGTGCTCAGATTTCGAGAGGCAAAGGTCAGAATCTGGAGGGCAAGCTGCCTTGTCTAGGGCCACCACCTCTCCGGGGACGTTATTCAGGGAGGAATAAACAAGAGCAAACAGAAATGTGCCGTGTCCAGAAGACTTCAATCCCACACAAGGAGGGAATTCCAGAATGTTCAGGTGTAGGGACTTTAAGATCAAGAGTCTCCTTTGCCCAGAATGCTTCGAATACCTTCCTGCCTGGAAGCATAGGAACAAACAAGAACTTCTAAGTTTCCCCTCCTCCTGCCTGCCCTGCCATTCTCCGAAGTTTGAACTGTGGAGGGTAGAGGGTGTGTCTTCCAGTAGAAACAGAAAACATCCTTTCTCCCTCATACCCAAAGATCCATAAGGATTTGTGTGTTTGGCCTGAGTCCTGAGGCTGGGGTTGCCTGGCTGGGCCAAGGGTCACTCAGCTTCAGAGATGTTTCCATAGTTTTATAGCCTAAGAGACAACCCACATACACAAAGATACCCAAGAATCTTGGTAAACCAAAGCTGTATCACTGTCGAGCAGAATAATGAGTAGAACTGACCAGTGTTGTTAGTAACTTCCATGAGATCAAGGGTTTTTTGACAAGTTTGTTCACTGCCCTATCCCCGTTGCCTTAAGCAGTGTGTGGCACATGGGAGAGTCACACTAAGCATATGTTAAATAAATAATTGGAAAATATTATTTCCCTGAGCAATTGTTTGACAGAAAGAAAGGGAAAGAAGGGTTTGGGGGAGGATTAAAAACATCTAGAAAAATATAAAGGATATTTTCATAGACTGATAGAATGGTGTTCATACTTAAGATCTCAGGAAAGTGAGAGGGACATTATTACTAACAGGAACTTCTTTTTCTTGTTTTCCTTTCCAGTGTTAAACTGTACTCTGTTCTTTTCAGAAGATAGGCCAAGAGCACTGGCTTCTACTCATCTTGCCACACTGAGAAACACCTGGGCACTTTCTTCTGGAGCTTGCCCAGAGCATCCCATGGGCCTTCCTGGGCTCCAGACGTCTGGGTGGTAATGATGCTGGTGGGGGCAAACTCTCTTGCTTCCTGGTACTCTTTCCGACTATATTTAGGAAAATTCAAACCTGGGAGAACTCGGATGCCAAACCTCCTGATGAAAGCTTGGGACTACAGTCAAGTAGCCAGATGTTTGGGGTCAAGAGAAACCCACACACCACCCTTCAGTTTGTTCCACTCACAGTCCGCTTGTGTGTGGTACACGAAAGCCTGATGTACCATCATGATAAGCTGTATCTGCAGAGGTCGGGAAATCCTGTGGCTGTTGACTTCGGTGATTAGTGCTGTGAATTCTTCTTGTACTTGCGGGAAGTTCTACGACAAGGAGCAGCAATGGGACTCAGAGCTCCCAGCTTTAAGTGGTAGGATGCCAGGGCATCTTCCTCAGCTGGAAACCATTGTCTCCATCCCGCCCCCAGCCCAGTCTATGGTGGTGGGTGACAAGGAGGAAATGCTCTCAAGAGAGCATATTTCTCAGATCCCACTCTCAGAATTCAGATTTCTTGACTCTTCATACAGCAGGCACTAGGGGTTTTCCCAGCTGTCTCTCATATGGCAGGATGGGCAACCATCGGAACCATGCCTAGACGTGCTGATGGCAGGGGCTTTCGTAGAGAGGATCCTGTTTATCTGGAAGAGTAGCCAAGAGAAAATGTTGCTTGTGAAGCCTTTGAGTGTTCTTGCTATGATTCTACATCCAGAAGCATTTAGAGCTGTAAGCCAAATTCAAAGATAGAGATAAAATGGCTAGTGGCAGAAATTTTTGCTGCTTGGCTTTATGATTTGCTTTGCCAACGATATAGGAGCATGCAGAAACTTTTAATAGCCGATGTATGGTTCATCCTCTTAACTTCTCACTTCCCCGAGACCAACAATGGTCCATATAGAGGATGCTCCATCAGTCTATGTCCTAAAGTAAAGATGATATGGACACATGGTCACGATCAAACCCAAGTAGACATTTAATATGAGCAAGATATGTTGACATTTGCATTGTAAGCCAGAGATATTTGGGAATCATATTTTATCATGGCATAAACTAGCCCATCATGGCTGATACAAAAGCTAAAACTACAACCTAGCCTTTGCAATCTCAGTCAATGGAGATTAAATCATTTTTACTCATGTATTAGTCATCTATTACTGCATAACAAATTATTCCAAAATTAGCAGCTTAAAGCAACACACATTTGTCAGATCACCATTTTTGTGGGTCAGGGATCTGGACATGGCTTATCTGGGTCCTCTGGGCTTCTCACAAGGGTTCCATCGAGGTGTCAGCTGGAGCTCGGTCTCAGCTGAGGCTCAACGGGGGAAGGAGCTGCTTCCAAGCCTATGTGGTGGTTGGCAGCATTCTGGTCCTTGGAGGCTGCTGGATCGAAGGCCTTAGTTCTTCTCTGGCTTTTGGCCAGAGCTTCCTTCTCTTCTTTGTCATGTGGGCCTCTCTAACATGGAAGCTTACTTCATGAAAGCAAGCAAACCTAGAAGGCAACAGAGTCTACTAATGAGACAGAAGTCACAGTTTTATAACCTAATCATGGAGGTGACATACATCATTTTTGCCTCATTCTATGCATTGAAAGCAAGTCATTATGTCCAGTCCACCTCAAGGGGAGGGGAGTATACAAGGGTGTGAACACCAGGCAGCAGGATCACATGGGAGCCATCCTAGCAGCCTGTGCTCCTGTTTGTTTCCAAAGAAAATGGTCATTGAATGGAAGTGTGCAAAACCTCTGTCAGCTGTCAAAATGAAATTGACCCACCAACCAGAAGCAGGTTTCAGTGGTTGAATTATGTTTGTATTTGATCCAGTTCCATTATGACGTTTTGGATTTAGATCCCCATCCTTCTTAGCAACAGTCCACATTTTCTTTTCCATCATGCATTCTGCCACAAGTTCTGTTAGGATCTCTTAAGGAAGGGATCAGATTTGCTCCCTAGTTATTTCTTCTGGGGACAGAAAAGAGTCAACAGGAGCAGGCTGTAAGAGACTGTCAGAACCTTAAAACACTTAGGCCAGGAAAGACACACAAGAGAGCACTGCATTCTCAATTAACCTCCTTTCCCCAACAATCCCCTTGGCCTTCTCCATGGCGTTCCATGCCTTCAGATGTCTTCCTTCTAGTTCTCTCTCCACATATAAGATGGTGCCGTTATTAACCAGCTATGCTGTGAAACAACCATGACACCTCAGTGACATGCAAAAATAGACATGCCTTTCTCGTTCACATGTTTGCAGCTTGGCTGGAGCAGCTCAGTGTCTCTGATGGAAGTTCTGATGGTTACCCAGAGTAGCTCTTTAATGTTTGGGGGGCAATGGGCTACCAGAGGTATATTCAACTTATGGAAATGTCAAGAGCATAAGAGGGCAAGCCCCACCATCCAAGCTCATTCTCAGCCCCTGCTTGGGTCATCTGCTAATATCTCATTGACCAAAGCCAGTCACCTGACCTAGCTCAAAGGAAAGGAGGGAAGGGTGCTCCAGCTGCCAGGAAACTGCATCTGGTGTATGAACATGTATATACTCCTATAGAGGGATGAAGAATTGGAACTCAACATTCACTTGAACACAATCTTACTTTCCCCTCACACCACGTTGAGGTCTCAAACTTATTGTTGAAACCCTAGGAGTTGGGGATATAAGCGGTTAGGAAGCAGATTTCTGCCTCCCATCTTACTGGAGAGACAGGTATATATTTAAAGAGAGAAAACTTAAAAGGCACACCTAGCAGGTGAACGGGACAGGGAGGTGGGGTTCTGGAGAGGGTTTTGAGACCAGAGAGAGGAACAATCCATCCATTCCTTTCTCTGGGTCCTGGAGAGGCAACTTGGTGTCTGGCCAGGTTCTTCCCAGTGTGGGGCACACCCCACCAG
>PVKM010048409.1:0-11196 GCA_004027735.1 Carollia perspicillata
AACCTGATCTCTGAAACTTCAAAGCATAATTTTGTTAGCTGGTATTCTCAACTGAATCATAATTACTTAATAGTATCAAAATGAAGGCAAGCTCATAATGGTTCAAGTTAAAAATATGGTTACAAATTTGGTTGCTAATGGTTTTGTTCATGGATCATATTAGAGCAAAAGGTAAAAACATTCACACGTGAACGTTGATGAAATCTCAATTGACTAGATTCCTGCCATTTCCAAGTTTAAATTTTATTTGTACCCCACTCCCTTTAAATTTGCAGCACACAGAATGCTAGAATCTCTGAGAAAAATATTTGTACCATAACAAAAATTCTAAACAGCGAAAAAAAATTAAATAGCATCTTTGTTAATGAAAAGAGGATCCGAGGAATAAAAGCAAAATTGAAATTGTCATTTCTCAGTAAGCATGTGATGAAGGCTTGTTTTCAGTACTGGTAGAAAAAAATTGAATTTGTTAAGCACTTTGGGAGGCTACAAAAAATAGCCTTTAACTTTTACAGTCCAATATATTTGTCAGCTATCTAAATCTTATAAGATTTGTCATTGAGGGCCCTAGCTGGTGTGGCTCAGTGGATTGAGCACTGGCCTGTGAAATGGAGGGTCGCTGGTTCGATTCCTAGTCAAGGCACATGCCTGGGTTGCAGACCAGGTCCCCAGTTGGGGATGTGTGAGAGGCAACAACACATTGTTTCTCTCCTTGTCTTTCTCTCTCCCTTCTCCTCTCTATAAAAAGAAATAAATAAAATCTAAAAAAAAACCCCAGCATTTGAAAAAAAATTGTTATTTAAGAGGTCAGTTGTTGATGGAAAACAGTAATGATTTAGTTAAACCTAAAAAAAAAAATTAGGAGATTGGGTGCTTAGTTGTGGGAAGGGCAGGAGGGTATCTGTTATGAATGAGTGTTAACTAGGGATTTCTGCTAGTTTATAATTTTGGCTTTTAAATAAGATAAGAAAAATGGTTTTACCTAGTAGTACCAAAAAACCTAATGGAAACATGACGCCACATACATATTTGTAGACACACATGTAAGTGCATTTAAAAACATTTTATCTGGATGCTTGGCCTCATGTGGTGGTTTTTTTTCACCCTCTGAAAAGTCACATTATCCCTGGCTGGTGTAGCTCAGTGGATTGAGCACGGGCCTGTGAAGCAAAGGGTCACTGGTTCGATTCCCAGTCAGAGCACACGCCTGGATTGCAGGCCAGGTCCCCAGTGAGGGACACATGAGAGGCAACCACACATTGATGTTTCTCTCCCACTCTTTCTCCTTCCCATCCCCTCTCTCTAAAAATAAATAAATAAAATATTTTTTTAAAAAGTCACATTAGATTTTCAATCAGTCACATTTGTGAAATACTTTGCATGAAAGGTGCTGCCTAGCTGCTTTATGGCTTTGAGAACTGCATTAATGGAAATCACAGCTTTTTCCTGAAATTCCACCTAAAAGAATTTTGGAAATATTGATAGAAGATGGTCATTGTTAAGCCATTTCTCAGTATAACATCTTTAAGACTTTGGTTGATGTTTAATTTTTGCATGGTTTGATTCACTTACCTTTTGTTTTTCCCCCTCAGCCAGATTTTCCATGTTTGTTTTAAAGCGATAGCTTTGCAGTGGTATCCCAGGCAACAGTGCGATATTCTAAAATCGAAAACCATGTCGTTTGGTGGAACTTTCTGAGATGATTGAAATGTTCTTTGTGTTGTCCAACAGAGTAGCCACTAGCTACACGTTCTTTGAGTACTTGAAATGTGGCTCGTGTGACTGAGAAACTACATTTTCAATTTTAATAAACTTCAACTTAAATACCACAAGTACCTAGTGACTACTCTATTAGACAGCACAGTATTAGTATTAGTAATAGAGCAGACTTTTTCCGTAAAGGACTAGATACTGCATGTTTCAGGTTTTGCAAGTCAAAGAATCTCTGTCTCAGGTACTTTCAACTCTGCCATTGGCACAGGAAAGCCGCCACAGACAGCGAGTAAGTGAATGGGCTTGTCCGTGTTTACAGGTGAACTTTACTTATGGCCACCGAAGTAGAACTGCATCTAGTTTTCAAGTGGCACAAAACAGTATTCTTCTGATTTTTTTTCTAACCACTTAAAAATGTAAAATACCATTCTTGGTTCGCCGTCCACACAAAAGCAGGTGGTTAAGTCATAGTGTGCAGGACCTCGATCTAGAGTGCTCGTGTCAACGGTAGAGATGTAAAAATTCACGTGTTCGTTTAAGAAGTATTTACTGAGTGCCCATCATGAGTAGGCACTACTTTGGGAGCTAAATACACAGCAAAATAGCAATAAAAATACATATAATATCCTTGTTCTCCCGGACCCTACATTCTGGTGGCAGGAGACAGATAAAAACAGAAATGACTGCAAATATGTCAGGTGGTGACAGTGAAGAAATTTTATGAAGAAAAATAAAGCGAGGTAGGAGGAAAGGAAGTGACAGTGAGGATGGCATTTTATATAGGGTAGCTAGGTAAAGCTTGTTCGTGAGGTGACTTTCGAGCACACACCTGAAAGAAGGGAGGAAGTGCACCTGGTGGCTGGCTGGGGGAAGAGGGTTCTGTTCAGAGGGAAAGGTAAGTGCTAAGGTTCTGAAGTGGTCAACTGCTGGTATTTATTTTTCAACAAAGTTAACCCTCTTTGCAATTCTTCCATCCTCTGTGCCAAATATGTACAGACATCAGAACGGGAAACTATTGCCAGCAAAAGCACTCTATGGACCCTTCCTTCTTGGCTTTCTAGAGTGTCCTTTAAAAAATATATATTTTAAAGCTATGTCCATTGCCAACACATTAAAAGACCCCCGTAGATCCCATCAAATGGAAACTTGTTTTTGGACTGAAGTGTAAGAAATTACACAATAGTCCATTAAAAAACTGAGAGGTTTTTGCTGCACTTAGAAATATCGAACAGGTTTCTGGTCTTCGGTTGGGAATTCCTTTACTGTCTGTCCGTACTGGGCTTCGTGTTTTATAAAGACCTAAGTTCAGGGAAGGAAATGTACCTCACTTTATTCTGTCCTTGTGTTTTTTTAGTATCTAAGAACATCATACACGTCGCCTGATTGTAGATGGGTTTTGATGTCTCCTTTAAGTTCTGAGTACTAAGGTAGTCAGAATCCTCCCTTGGAAACTGTACTCAGTTATTTCTGTTGTTAATTTTAGCACACAAAGGCCTCTTGAAAAACTGTTGAGAGCTATGTAAATGTTGTTGTCATAGAGGGTTTAAAGGGGTCAGGAGACCAGGACCTTTTCCCTTTAGGTCACCAAATCCAAAATCATCTTGCTCTGTAGTAACTAGAAAATGTGTCATATGAAGGTTGCTCATGTGAAACCTTTGAGCTGGGTTTCTTTCTTGCTTTTTTTTTTTTCCTGTGAAAAATCCCTTTAGTATGCAATTAAAAGTTTCACGGGTAACTTTTTTTTTAACTTAAGAAAAAACATCATCAAACTTACAGAAAAGTTACCATACAGTACCCCAAAAACTATTTTTTTCCCGGAAATTTTGCGAGTAAGTTGCTGACATGATAGCCTGTCACCCTTGAATACTTCAGTGTGTACATTCTACCTTCTCCTACAAAACAACCATCAAAATCAGGCAATTAGCATTGCTGCGTTACTACCGTTGAATCCTGGGGCCTCACTGAGGTTTCTCCAATTGTTCGCCTGATGTTCTTTACGGCAGGAGGGTTCAGCTGAGAATCAGGCATTGTATTTATCTGTCGTAACCCTTCGTTGCCTTTCAGTCTGGAAGAGTTCCTCGTCTTTCAAGACCTTGACAGTTTGGAGGATTACAAACCAGTTATTTTGCAAACTGTCCCCCAATCAGAGTTTGTTTGTTTTCTCATGGTTAGATTCGTGTGATGCTTATTTGGCAGGAATATCACAGGAGCGAATCTGTGTTCTCTCCATGATCAGGTGGCACGTAATTTTCATTTGCCTCATTCCTGATGATGGCCACTTCGCTCAGGTACAGTGGTGTTGGTCGGTTCTCCATCATGTGGTTATTCTTTTCACCTTTGTAATAAATATTATGGGGAGAAGCCCACTGAAGCTAGGTAAATATTCCATTTGTCTTCAGACTTCCAATTTATTCACTTACTGTCAACATGGACTCATGAATTTCTGCTTGTTTCAGTGGGTTACAATCCAATACTATCATTATTTTGATGCTCCCTTGTTCCACATTTGGCCGGTAGAATCCTATTCAAGATGATTTCTGTGTTTTTTAAAAAACATATCCTCTTCATTCTGTGAATACTTTTTTGCTTTCTGACACACAAAATGTTCCAGACTCATCTTGTACTTTCCCTGCTTCAACCCTAGAACCAGCCATTTCTCCAGTGAGCCTGGCTCCTTTCAGTGGAGAATGACATTTGGAAGCTAGTGTCTGAGTCCTAGAAGCTGTGCGTGTGTTGTGTGCCGCGGCTCCCAGGTGCACGCAGTGGGCAGGGCTGGGGACTGTCTGTGTGTTCACCCACAGGCACACATGCACACACATTTACACACAGAAATATTTTATATTTCTATGTAGAAGTCATGCGTTTATGCCACTACCTCCATTCCAATGCAGTCCCACACATTTTCATATTTGTAACTCCTCTGACAGAGAAAACTGTGTCTCTCGTTATCCTTATTATTGATACTCACTTTAGCAATCCTCCTTTATATAACCGGTCATCCATGGCCACTGCCACATCCTTCTCGGTGCAGATGCTGTCCCTGACATCCTGCGCCATGGCCCCTGCTCTGTGTGGACACACTTCTCAACTACTCGCAAGGTTGCGTCTAATATGTGGGTGCCCTCTTCGCCCGACTCCAGTTCTGCCACTGCACTGCACTGCTCCCGGGCACAGAAGCTTTCCTTGCTCCACTTTGGTTCCACGGTGCCAGCCCCCGCTGTCCCATGTGTGGGTGCCTGGCCCACCCTGTGCTGGCTCTGAAACTCCACCCCAGACCCCCCACGCACAGATGTCTTCTTCACTATACGCAGGCACTGACTCATGGTGATTTGTTCCTCTGCTTGGCTACCTTCCTCGTCCGTCTCAAACCCCAATACTCCCAGTCAGGCGGTTTTCCTGCCTGAATGCCCTCCTTGCCTTCCCCGGGCTCTGCCTTCCCGTGCTGCCTGCCCTCCATGTATTCTAGGAGCCCTCCTCGTCTCATTCAGACTGCCCCCCCACCACAGGCATGTTCTTCATGCTGCTCTGTCTGCAGGAGGCTGCCCTAGACCGCCCCCGTTCTTTGTATGGACACTCCCTTCACCTCTCTGGGGTGTTGACACCCATACCAGGCTGCCTTTTTGCTGATTTTAAAATATGTGTATATTCCTAGCCTTTTTTTTTTTTTTTTGGCTGCTAACATCTAATGGTGATGTATTAATTTTTAAAAATTAGAAAAGAATATAAATATAGCGACTGTATCTTTCCAAAAAAATTGGAATATGACCACATTTTACCATACAATATTTAAAATCTACTATCTTGAACAGTTTTGCATATATGATTACCATTAAGATAAAGAACAAAGGAGATTTTCACTTTTTTCCTTTGTATTCCATTCATTGGGATGACATTGGTTAATAAAATCATGTCGGTCTCGGGTACACAATTCTGTAACACGTAACTTGTAAGTGGTGCTGTGTGTTCGCCACCCCAAGCCAAGTCTCCCTCCGTCACCGTTTGTTCTCTCCTCTCCTCTCTTCTGCCTTCCCCCATGAGTTTCGATTTCTGGTAATGGAGGAGTACATCTTATTGAACCAAACCGCTAACAAATAACAAGCATTAGTTCTGGAGAAAATATGAAAAAAGTGAAGGCATTAAATAAATGACAAAATCAACTTGTTATCCGTGTCTTTTGTCCAAGTTCAGGCCCCAGTTTTAGCCCCAGGGTGACCGAAACTTGGGAACACGATGTGTAGTTTTACTGGCTTAAAAAAACCGTAGCAAAGGTGGGACTGGTTAGAAGAAGGTGAAGGGACTGGACGAAGAACATACAGGCATCACCGAAGGACACGAGCAACTGTACGGGGATTGCCTGTGGGAAAGGGGTTGCGGGAACTGGAGTCGGGCGAAGAGGGCACCACGTATTAGACGCAACCTTGCGAGTAGTTGAGAAGTGTGTCCACACAGAGCAGGGGCCGTGGCGCAGGATGTCAGGGACAGCATCTGCACCGAGAAGGATGTGGCAGTGGCCATGGATGATGGGTTATATAAAGGAGGATTGCTAAAGCGAGTATCAATAATAAGGATAACGAGAGACACGGTTTTCTCTGTCAGAGGAGTTATAAATATGAAAATGTGTGGGACTGCACTGGAATGGAGGTAGTGGCATAAACATATGACTTCTACACAGAAGGACAAAGGGAGAAACATCTGGACAGTGGTAATAGCATAAGCAATTAAAAACTCTTCAAAATAAAACACAGCAAGCACAACAGCAAAGAAGTAAGGAGGAGAAGTCTGGAATAGAGAAGGCAGGGAAGGCTTTTTTTTTTTTTTTTGTATGAATCCTCTGGCTGATCCAAATCTGTAGCTGATCCTTGAACTACACTTCCATGGGTCACACTCTGAGCAGTCCATCTAAACAGAAATTTGTGCACCTGGAAGGGTCTCTGGGAAACCCTCAATACCAGGCATACGAGGACATCCGGTTACCCTAGCTGCTGCCCATCACTAGTAAGACAGAATTTGAGTTTGAGTCCAGGCAAGGTAACCACGTGCTTTAAAAAGTACACCCTGGCTGGTGTAGCTCAGTGGATTGAGCACAGGCCTGCCAACCAAAGGGTTATAGGTTCAATTCCCAGTCAGGGCACACACCTGGGTTACAGGCCAGGTCCCCAGTAAGGGGCACGCAAGAGGCAACCACACATTGATGTTTCTCTCCCTCTCTTTCTTCTACCCTTCCCCTCTCTCTAAAAATCTCTTCAAAAATTTATTAAATTTTTTTTAAACAGTAAAATAAACTCCCATACTCTTCAAAGGAATATAACAATTTATTAATTCTGTAACATCATTTACAATATCCTGGGTATTATCCAAAATGAGTAGCTCATACGAAGAAGGAAAATGTTCCCCATACTCGAGAGAAAAGGAAATCAGTGGTGACTGAGCTTAAGATGGCATAGATATTGGAATGGGAAGACAAGGATCTGAAACAGCTGTAACAATTATACTCAAAGATATAAAGGAATAGATGCTCGCAGTGAATTAACAAACAGGAAATCTCAGCAAAAAAACTATAAAAAAAGAACAAGGTGGTAAGTTCTACAACTAAAAATTATAATATATGAAATAGAAAGTTCATTGGACTGACTTAACAGCAAATTAAGATGACAGAAGAAATTAAGAAGATTTGAAGATACATTAATGAAAGGATTCAATTTGAACAACAGAAGGAAAAAAATTGAGGGGAAAAAGAACAGACCTCAGGGAACTGAGGAAAAATATGAGAAGTCTAGCAATCATATGCAATCGAAGTCCCAAAAGGAAAAGAGCAAGAGAATGGAGGAGAAAAAAATTTGAAGAAATAATGGCTAAAAATGTATCAAGTTTGGCGAAAAACATAATTTTACAGATAAGAAGTTCAATTAACCCAAGTGGGATAAATTCACATAAAATCACACCTAAGCATATGATAGTCAAACTGCTGAAAACCAAAGTAAAGAGAAAATCTCGAAAGCATTCAGAAAAAAAGCGTAATATATAAATATTATCACTAACTTAGGAATAGCAGAGTCTAGAAGACGGTGGAATGCCATTTTTAAAGTGCTAGATGAAAACTGTCAGCCCAGAATTCTATATCAAGTAAAAATATTCTTTAAAATTGAAGGCAGCCCTGGCTGGTGTGGCTCAGTGGATTGAGTGCTGGCCTGCGCGAACCGAAGGGTTGCTGGTTCGATTCCTAGTCAGGGTACATGCCTGGGTTGTGGGCCAGGTCCCCAGGAGATGTGCAAGACACAACCACACATTGATGTTTCTCTCCCTCTCTCCTTCCCTTCCCCTCTTTATAAAAATAAAATAAATAAAATTTAAAAAGTAATAAAATTGAAGGCAAAATAAAGATACTTCCAAGTAAATGAAAACTAAGTTGTCACTCACACTGCGGCACTGCCGAAAAGACCAAAGGAAGCTCTTTAGGCTGAAGAGACATGACACCAGATGGAAACTCAGGTCTTCATAAAAAGAAAATCAAAAGCACCAGAAATATTAAATATGTGGGTAAATGCAAAGTACTAATTTTTCTCCTTAATCTCTTTAAAACACAATTGCTGTGTAGCTAATACTTTTTATGCTCCTCGAGAATAAAGGGGGGATACAGAGAAAGAATAGTTCTGCTCTGAAGAGGTAATCTGCTGCTGAAGCTTCCAAAATATATCCTTGTGAAATGTACCACCTCAAATCTGAAAAAAAACACGATTTACTCTAAGCAATACTATTTATGATCTTTCTTTTTCTTTCAGATATAAAACCTAACGTGGAACTGAAAAGCAGTCAGGAGCAGTCAGTGCCCACAGGTAACGTCAGGTCTTTCCTGTCTAGAAATACAACTTTACTGAAATTACCAAAGAAAGTAGAACGTTCTGATTGCGGCCAAAATGCCGTGGAAATGTGTTGGGGACAAGAAATGTGTTTGTCTCTTCCTGATACAAAAATAACTCATCCATTTGGATCATAAAAGTTCGTTGGTGTCATAGGCCCAAACCACACCCCACGTGATGGTCGTCACTGTTATTTTTCCAACTGATTGGTTTCAATACAGGCAGTTTTTGTTCGATAATATAGTAGGCTTGTATTTAAACAACTTGTGTCTTTCGCTCTAGAACAGCGATCCGCGAACTGTTTTTGTAAAGGGCCAGATAGTAAATGTTCTGGACTTTCTGAGCCACACGGGCCTCTGTTGCCTATACCTCTTCATATTTTTTACAACCCTTAAAAACCGTAAAAACCGTTCCACCTCCAGGGCCCATACAGAAACAAGCCATGGTCAGATCTGACCCTGGGGCCACTGTTTGCGGACCCCTGCTTCAAAGTACACTATTAATATTTAAAATAATTTATCTCCTAAAAATAATTTCTATGTTTTCTCTATTGATTAACTCGCTGTTTGAAGCAACGCTTATGTTGCGTTACAAAATTTATCACGTATGTGTCTTTTTGTATTGCTGTGAGTTGTCGCCTTTTGTTTTCACTGGACCTATGCCCCATGTGAGTTGTTCAGGTGTGCACTGATGAGTCAGTTATTTCAGGCCTGAGAAAAGTGAACCACTGTTTGTGCCAGATTCTCAGAGCTCACAGAGTGTATATCATGACCTGCAGAAATTAGAAACTTCACCTCTTCATACAGCAAAACATGAGTCCTTGAGAGACACGTTTTTCAGGACCTCTCAGCCATGGATTTTGTGGAGCACGTCTCCATTTCGCTCCCGCATTCCAGTAGAAGCCCTGCCCCACGTGTGGCGTCCCGGCCGCAGCCGTGAGCCCCGCCAGGCAGCGGTTCTGGCTACCTCTCCTCCTCCAGCCCCGTTCGAACGCCACGGATTCAGTGTCTTTGACTCTATGTTGCATGTAGACACTTTATTGAACGTTGGGAAGGAGCTGGACAGAAAGTAGTTAACTTTTCAGTCCTTTCGATCTCATCTTTTTGTTAAGCTACCACGCTTGACTTGTGAACTAATTCCACTATTCCCTTTTTCTTCTAATATTACCATTTATTGTGCAAAGTTATATTTCCACAAAGCTTGATTTTTAACAAGTCTGCTGGGTTTTTAGCATGCTTTTGTTATATATCCTCCCTCGCACTTAGGAACTCCCATAACACTTTGTATTTCCCTTAATCTTTTGTCCGAGTCTACCTTACAGGCTTGTGTTATCTCTTGTTTGAGTCTTGCGTTATAGCTGTGGGCTTGTCTTTTCTGCATTTGCAGAGTCTAAGCTCCTTGGGGACAGGAGTTTGACTTATTCATACCTGTAGCCTTGTCAACATTTAGTACGTGTTTGAAGAAATAAAGGAACTTGAGGACCAATGTGTTTTCGCAGAATCACATTTACAATGTGAACAGAAAAGGAAAATAGGACGCTTACAGGCTTCCTCTAAGAAAAGTGTCTTTCCCTAACTTCCCCCATGACAGTATTTTCAGGCTAAGTATATTAAAACGTCTTGGTCGCAAATAGCAATAAAATCCTACTGAATATTGTGAGACATCCCAAAGGAGAGAGAATTTCTGTCCAGAAGCAACCTGAGTGTGTTTTAACTCAGGTAAAAAGAAATATTCAAGAAACTCATGTCTAATGGAAAAGGTGCATGAACCCTGGATATATTTCTAGAGTTTTCGCATATATCCCACGTGGGCTATCTATGACGAAGGGTTTTTGTGAAGCTGAACCGGGGATGCACTTAATACATGTTTATTAAAAAAATGTGGAAAGTTGACTGCATAGTGAAAATTCTTCTTATCTCCTAGAAGGTCCAGTGATTTTAAATGACTACAGTTTAACCAAACCTCATGAAACAGAGAATGTGGACAGTGCAGAATGCCCAGCCAATGAAGATGAAGATACGGGAGGTGAGCTGCAGCATTCCGAGTAGTAACTGATGGTTATAGAGACGGTCGAGACTTATTAGGAAGCAGAGATCAGCAACTCTCCAAGGAAAACTTGTGTTTGTGGCTCGAGTTGGAGTAATTCCGTTTTATGCATGTTAGAAGGATTACATTTAATGATTTGTTATTGACGTCGACAAATTTTTGAAAATTTAAGGTGCTTATTCAGTGCTCAAGATATACTTTATTATTTAAGTGCTATTTTTATTTTTTCATTATGAAAATAATGCATGCTCATTATAGAAAGGTTTGCCTGAGGTGTTTTGCAGCACCAACAACCAGTTCTCCAAAACTTCAGACACTAACCGGGCACCCGACATGTCACTTCTCACGCTAACTCCCGGAGTTAAGCTGCACCCACGGGCTAAGGGATCAGTTTCACGAGACTGCCCCGGTTCAGACCCCAGTTCTAAGTACCAGATCCCCCGGTGACCTGCACTTCTTCCAGCGTGGCTACAAATTCAGGGTTTCCCACAAACCTCCCTCAGGTTTGATAATTTGCTAGAGTGACCCATAGAACTCAGGACAGCACTTTACTTAGGATTGCCCGTGTGTTATAAAGGAT
>PVKM010048410.1:0-11213 GCA_004027735.1 Carollia perspicillata
TGTCTTCATGCTTACAGGCACTAAAGGTCTTAAATCTGCTTTGGACTCAGTTCTCCACTTATTTTCTCTCCTTTCATTGGCCTACCACATCCCTGTAATAATATAGCTTCTCCAGAATAAATCCTCCCTCCAAATAAATTCACTGAAACTGCTTTTGTCAATATTGCCAATGCCTGCCTTATCACTACTGAGGGAGCATCATGCTTCCTTAATTTAACTAAAATCTCTTCAGAACACAGCAGTGTTGACCCCTGTCCTCTGTGAAATCATCTATTGCCTGGACCCAACACTAAGTCTTTCAGCTGCTCTGCAATTCTCTTTGGTCCCTGAAGACATCCTCAGTCTTGCCTCCTCTCCTCGGACTTTCACCATTGTGTTTCCAATGCACAGCAACAGTACCTGTCACATGATAGATGTCACGTGGTACCCAGGGAAGATGGGTGAACTCACCTTTGAAGGCCTGAATCTGATTATCCATGACACTCTGGCTTTTATTACCCTGTTAGATTCCCATGTCTCCACTGATTTTCTGCCATAGCTCATCTCCCTCCACCCGCCTCACTTGATCTTTGCTATTTTCTGACTTGATTTCTTTCTCTTGATTCTATGCCTCAACATTTTTTAAAGTCAAAAATTATATAGACATAGAAAACTCAATTGTGTGTCTATATACTAACAATGGTCAATCTTAAAGGAAATTTTAAAAACCCTGTTTAAAATAGCACCAAAAATAATAAAATACTTAGGAATAATGTTAATCAAGGAGGAAAAAGACTTATACACTAGAAAGCAGAAAGCATTGTTGAAAGGAATTAAAGAAGTCACCTATAAATAAAAGACACCACACGTTCATGGATTGGAAGACTTGTTACTGTTACAACACAATCTACAGATTCAATACAATCTCTATTAAAATGCCAATGGAATTTTTTACAGTAGTAGGGAAAAATTCTAAAATTCATGTGGAACCACAAAGGAACTCAAATTCTCCAAAATTCTTGAGAAAGAAGAACAAAACTGAAGGCCTCACACTCCTGATTTCAGAACATATAACAAAGCTACAGTATTAGAACAGTATGTTACTGACACAAATGAAGACATGTAGATCAATGGAACAAAATAGAGAGCCCAGAAATAAAGCCACACACATAAAATCAACTTTTCTTCAACACACAATTGGTATAGGATATTCACTTCAATAAATTATATAAGGAAAATTGGATATCCACATGCACAAGATGAAATTTGAGAAAAATCAACTCAAAAGGGATTAGAGTTAAACCTAAGAACTGAAATTAGACAAGCCAGACTACATCAAACTAAAATGCTTCTGTGCAACAAAGGAAACATTCAGTGGAGTAGAAAGGTAACCTACGGAATGGGAGAAAATATTTGCCAGCCATATATCCGATAAGGGTTCATTCCTGAAAATACAGGGTTTGGCAGAAGTAGTTTTACAGTTGTGAGTACATGAAACAGTTTATTCTTGTCTTATCTATTAATAATTGTAATGTTTTCCATACAAACAACTGTAAGCTTATTTTTGCCCCACCTCGTACACAAGGACCTCCTACCATTCAATAACAAAATCACGAAACAAAACATTAATATCAACTTTGCTGCATTTTTAAAGCAAGAACTATGTTTAATTACTTTAAAGATGAATAAAAGGAAAAGAGTATGCCAGAATAACATGGCTGAGTTTCATTTTTGGATATGAGAAATGTAACATGACTCATTTTTACAACTAAAATTAAGTTTTTAATAAAACTGTTGTAAAATGAGAATAATATAAAGTTAAAGGAAGAACAACTAGGTGTAGCAGAATCTATTTCTGCTTTATTAAATCTGTGACTGGAAAATAAATAAATAAATCTGTGATTGAGGCAACGATGAACAATTCTTTAAAATGATCCGAGCAATGATAGAGAAGTGTATGTGAGCATGGTACTTGGCCTCTATTAGTTTCAGTGCTGAATAATCTATTTAAAAAAACATAATGTGATTTCTCAAAATTTACCAAGTGGCCATTACCTGCTACAAAAGCACCAAGACTTTCGTTACAATAGGAAATTGTGTCTTACACCACCACCCTTTAGGACGATGGTTTTCCAGCACGTGAGTGAAGGAGCTAGAAATCAAGGCCTTGAAAGGTCAGTTCCAATCCTCTTTTCTGTTTCAATAACTCCTCCTTCCCACACAAATCCTTTTCTTGGCTCCTACTCATCTGTTGCCCACTGTATTTCTGATTCTGCCTCAGCTCCAACTGATCCCATTTCCTTAATTCCTCCCACTTGACTTCGGACTCATTCTTCAACACATATTAGTTTCCTGTCTTTTATGAAATTTTTCCATTAATCAATGAAATAGTCGTTTCCAGTAGCCTAGCTTGTACTTTTAAAAAAATACTTTAAAAAAAAAGTTTGCTTCCTGTTTTCTGTTCTTGTTATTCAAATTGTGATCAAACCCTGAAGTGTGTCAACACTCCTCAGAAGTTCTTTAAGAGCTGGCATGGGCCACATACTTTATTTTAATTTTCCCTTACACCCAGTAAATGATGCTAATGCAAAAAGTACTCAATATTTGTTGAAAAATAAAAACAGTGAACCTGTGAATGAGTGAATGTAAGTTGAAGCTGTTACTATGACTTTTGTTTGAAGATAGCAAATTCATATTTATTTTTATTTCTATTCATTACCCATGGAAAGAAGAATTATTGAAGAATGTAAGTGAAGCAATTATAGACGAAAAAGAGGAAGAGGAAGATAGGCAACAATTTTGCATAAATTTTAGGAAATGATTATAAAGGAAAATGCCACCTGTAGACAAAATAGAAATACCATATAAATATGAATAACTTGGGGGTCCAAAGAACACATTTCCAATTATATATCTCTCTTTCCTATCATCTGAAATGTAAGTAATCTTCAAAGTGTATACATGAAAACATTTTTTCACAGCAGCTAGGGCAGTGAATTTAGCACTGGAAGCATAGTAAGCGGCTGGTACATAATGCCAAATGCCATTCAAGGTCAGCAGCTTCACAATTTCACTGTTGCTAAGGAGTAAAGCAAAAGGACTCAGCCTCCATTCAAAATATACCTTAATATTAGCATTATATTGAATATAATTAGAATTACAATTAAGTGTTATATTATTTTAAAAGAAATGATTTCTCCATCAAGTTTTACAATGGCCTTTGGCATAGCACAGTGAAATTGGACCTAAAAATAAAACCTCAGTTAAATGAAAAGCTCAAATTAACTGACAATTTTCATACTTCAGAATTTCCCTATATATTTTTCTTCAGTGACCTTTCTGAAGACAAAGCCTGAAATGATAGCCAATTACATTTATATCCCAAGGCACACTATAAATTTGTCAGGACCAAAACAAGTGCACTGTGAAGTTCATGAAATCAGCTCTTGGTACCCAGAAGTAAAGATAGAGAACAGGTGGCCAGTTAGTTCCCAGTGCTTAAGCTGACATTGACATAATGATGCTCGGATCTATGTGAGGATGAAGGCTGAAGAAAGGCCCTCAACGCTCCCTAATATCATTCATTTAATTATACCAAGTAATTTCAGTATCAGTACCCTCAAACAGAATGTGGCTCCATTTCTAGTCATGAAGTTTACAAGTTCACGTATATATGCATGCTCTCCTTGGTGATTTAAGACACAGGCACCGAAGAAATGCTCATTATCTCTTTGGTGCAGGAGAAGATAACACAGGATGGAAGATCTCAGTGCTCACTTTCTCTTGGATTATGACACCCATATTTTACTGTTAGCTAGTTCAAACTTCCATGTAAAGAGGGCTTCTCCCCCCAAATGAGCAAAAATCTATATAAAATTTAAAATTTCCAGTTTATTTTGAACCTTGTATCGTGAGTGATGTCTAATGATGTCTTCTGTTATGTAAACTCGGTGAGGCTATGTTACTGGAGATATCCTGGTTGTTCTTGCAACGCAGAAAACAATGACAGAACGGTGAGCCTATTAGTGTACACACAAAGTTTATTCATGCTAAGATCTAATGGGAGAGCACAAGCAAGGCTGGCAAGAGTAGGAGTGCCCAAAGAATGGTGGCCAGCACACAGGCAGCCAGAGCCCAGATGGCCAGGAGACTCCCCAGCGTAGCAAAATAAGCCAAGAGAAGAGGAGAGTCTTTGGTTCTGAGGATTTATATAGTTGATGGGGTGGGGGTGAAGAAGTTACATATTGACTGACAGGTAAAGGTGCCAGCTTTCCCCCAGAGAGACATGACTACCCAAATGTGGGTATGAGTGGGGGGTCTGTTAGCCTGAATTCTTATCTTGCTCCAGACTCTATTTGTTCATTTGCATATGTGAAGGGGAGGAGGCAGTTAACCAAGGCTGTTTATGGGTTTTCTTTTCTTTGAGCACTGTAGTCCCTGTTCCTTTCCACCCTTCCAGGCCCTGGGATGAATACACAGTCTCAAGGTTTTCCTTTGGCCAGCTAGTGGAGATGATACACACAGACTTTCAAGGCTTCCCCCTGCACTATTTGATCGTTCAGAAAGCCTGGCAGCCTTATCGAACCAGGCACAGGATTACTGGGTCAACAGGTGAGCCTTTGCTTTTAGCCTCCTGTATTAAGTTCTTTATTAGATTGCAATGGTGAGGGCTCTGCCTTTATTTCCCCTCTGGCTGCTCTTTCCTAGCTGTTACTTAAGTGCTGAAAGGTGTTGCCTGGCAACCAGGACACTAGCCACTGGCCAGCAAGGAACAGCACAATCTCAGTTCTTCCTTTGCTATCTCCTGCAACAGCTGGACTTCCTCATCAATTTTCAGTTACACAAGAACCATGGAATTATATCCTTCAAAGAAGAGTTGTGTGCCCATTCTTTGGGGGACTGTGGCCAGGGGAAAGTTTGTCTTGACATCAGAAGAGTCCTTACATATCAATATATTTAGGTAACCTTCTAATGAAAAGACCCATGACCTCTATGGCCACCAACACCTCATGTAAACTAGGGCGATCCCACATGTGAATTCTTAAGGTGGCAGATCAGCTCCAGACACAAATGGAACTGAAAACCATTTTCCTCTAGAACTGAAAAGACATTTCTCAAAAGCATATGCTAAGTCTATTCTTACTTCCTGTACTAACATGCATTCATTAGTAATTTTGTATCATAAAGGTTTTTAAAAGCAAATTCATTGGCAGTAGGAAAGCACTTTGAGAAATAAATTACCTTTAGAAACTTAAATTTCTCCTTTCTCTACTTTTAAAAAATTTTTCCCACATTTATATTCAAAATATATGCCTCTTTTCCATTAACATTAAATATTTATCATGATACAAAAACATGACAGTGTATTAGAATGTCTAAGTTAAAGCAAAAAGATTGTGGCTGTTCTTTTATGTAAGTGGAAATAGAAGAAAGCTCTTTAAAAATTACTAAACTGTTTCAAACACAGTATTTTCAAATACAGCAATAGAGGGAGGGAGTTCAGATCCAGTATGAGGCCATAAGAAAATAATTTAGAGCTGTGTGAACTTTCCCTCCAATAACATCTCAGCCCATTTACAGAACCTTGCCTGCCAGCAGTAGTACAAATCTCTCTGCAAGTCACCATCTCAATTGAGCAAAAATACGACAAACCAATCAGGATCATCAAAAAGACGTAAAAGGTGATTTCTGGGATTTAATCCAAAGTGAATAGAAAAATACTTGTTCAAGTGGGAACAAATTCAAGGCTCTTTTGTATTTTTTTGTTCTCAGACATTTGTTTGACATCTTATTATTGAGCATCCACTGTTTGCAAAGTACTGCGAAGAAAATAAAAAGGTTTAGCCACAGTCTTCTTGGAGAGATAAAGACTTTGATACTGACACCACCATGTCACCTGTCATACTGTTATAACAAAAGCAGTACTTAATATAGAAATGAGGAAGACAGAGATTGGTAGAACAAGAGGATAAAAAAGGCTGTAAAGAAACAAGTGTTACCTTGGGAGTGTGCAGTGTTGATAGATGGCTACGGAGAAAGATGGGCAAGAAAAAAGGCCTTTCCAGAGAGAACTATATTCTAAAAAGCAAGGCGGAATTAGGGGCAGACGACTTTGATTCTGGGGGTGTGTTTGAAGATGCTGAGCAAGGAGGGCAGGACCGTCATACATCTCTTTTGGAAAGACGATGTTGCCGGCAGTTTAGAGTTATGACCCCCTAAGTGAGATGTGCACACTCCGGACAGAGAGGGGTAGGGTGCAAGGTAATCGACGGGAGTTGACTGACTTCAACTTCATGTCGATAATTTTAAATGTGGTATTTAATTATGTGTACCATATTTCAGTAAAATAACACAGGTACACAAATTACAAATCTACACGTATCTGTATGGTGCATACACCTGCCCTTGACTCTTCAATTTCTCCCAAATACCTCAAACCTGACACTAAAAACAGTATCAACACCCAGTACCAGCAACAACCCACCTTTGTCTTAGCTGAGATCAGACATAACTGATGTAGAGGATGGCTTGGAGAGAAATAGATGGCATCAGGCTGAGTCAGAGAAAAGCTACTATTAATCTCAAGCTTTTATTACTTGGAAGTAGAACTAGAAGATATGGTCAATAACCATATCTAATTAAACAGGTGACATCCTGAGACGATTTCAATGCCTTAGACATGAATCAAACTGATATGCTATGAACCAGTAAGCAAAATTCAAAACAGGAAGGAAATCAAGGGGGGGAAGTGAATCACTAAATCAAGACTCTCAAAAAACAAATAACACATATATTCTCTTTAGTCTCTTCATCATGGTAATCTGAAGAGCAGAGCAAATTTAATTAGCTCCGTGAACAGTATTATGTTTCCATCCAAGTACCAAGTTATTCTGCTCAAGTAATACAGCTGGATGAAGATTGATAACTCTCACTACAGTATATACTTCCAATGGCTTTAACTTGCTCTCGTTACAGTTAATGTATATAGCAGGCAAAGAGTAGTCTTCTATTAATAAATGGGTTATCAGTATGTACCACATGTTTATTGTGAGAATTACATGAGTTAGTACACAGAAAACATAGGTAAATCCACAATATATTATTTAGACTCAATACATAATAGCAATGGTTATTAATAATTATTTACATTCAAACTATCTATGTTAAAATACTGGTCATTCCACTCACAAATTTTTTTTTACATAAGATAAACTGAATCTTTTCTAAAGCTCAACTTTCTCACTGCAAAATGAACATAGAAGTATTATTTAAAACTTGGAAATAAGGCAAAAGTATGACTTTGTGTCATTTTATTGTCATATTGGAGCATTGTTGACTAGCTCTCCAAAAAACGATGACTATTTATTCCAAAGGGAAATATGCCTTTGTTTTACCTTGTATTTATTATGTCTTGGAGTCCAGATTATAGGAAGCTTCATGTTAACTTGAAGGTTTTTGTGTATCAGAGCTGCCAATGATTTCTGGTTAGTAGAAAAGACAGCCCCCAAAACTTGCAGTTGTGTTGTCTCGTAGGACACTACCAGTTTTGTACTACTATCTCTTGAACTTATGCCAATATTCTTTGTTTCTGTATTTATATATTTATACTATCTCTTGAGTTCTTATAGCCAGCTTTATTAACATTTTGCTTTTTCCTTCATTAATGGAATAAACATTTACATGTATATACTATATATTTGTGTGAGAGTTATTTTAAAACATTCTTAGAGAGTATTCTTGTAATACAGCTAGTATTTATTGAGTACTAATTAAGTGTTATGTACAATCATTAATTCATTGGTTCCTAAACAAAAATATAAAATGAGAAATTATATAATCCATATCTTACAGATAAGAAAATTTGTGTGATCAGTCAGTCACTGCTTAGATAGATGCCAAACCAATGAGAAGTGAACCTTGCCCCGTGATTTACCATTTTTCAATGGCTTCTATCTTTTGATTAAAGAAATTTAGGACATAATGCCACAGAGCTAAATTACCCTTTTATCCACCAAAGCTCCATGGTTAGAAGACAAAGGAGAATATATGACACATTTATTCATTGAGATCCTTATTTTATGAGTTTTTATTTTCTTCCTCAATGTATTGTTTCTGTATTTTGTGCCTTAATTCAGGTTAAATAATCCATCACTTAGGTCTAAATTTCGAAATTCTCTCAGGATCCAGATTTCCTAAACAAATAATTTTTCAAATTATATTTTATTGATTAACCCATTACAGTTGTCCCATTCCCCCCTTCATTCCCCTCCACCCTGCACACCCCCTCCCACCCACACTCCCCCGCTTTGGTTCATGTCCATGTGTCATAAGTTCTTTAGC
The DNA here is from genome assembly GCA_004027735.1 of Carollia perspicillata. Lineage (NCBI taxonomy): Eukaryota > Metazoa > Chordata > Mammalia > Chiroptera > Phyllostomidae > Carollia > Carollia perspicillata. Next base: position 8,320 of record PVKM010048410.1, read on the forward strand.
TTCTACATTTCCCACACTACTCTTGACCTCCCCCTGTCTATTTTCTCTCCACTGTCTAGACAGATAATTTTTAAAAATCACATATGATGATTCACAAAATTCTATAACTTTTACCTCCATAAAGTGGTAGACAGTATACAACAACAGGATATTTAACATCTGACTCTTCTGCTGTTGAAGTTTCTGACTGAACTCCAATCCAAGGTGAGCCCTGAGCCAGTCACCTCTGACCTTGTTAGGGAGGGGCTTCGCTGCTGCTGCTGTTGTTGTGGGTTTGGGTCACTTAGCAGTTGCAGTAAAAAAAAGTATATGCACTGTATGTATATTATATATTTATATTGTTGTTCATGGTCTGCTACTCTTAACATTTTATGCCTTATACATAAACATATCAAATTAAAATTATTGTAAAGATGAATAAAAATTAAAATGTACAAATTTCTCCCTTTATCTCCAGTTGATTGTCTGGCATCTCCCCTGTCCCACAAGGTCAGCCCATGTCACATAATTTGATGTTACTGCCAAGATCATATTCCCAAAAGGGGTCTGATGGACTCACTTTCCTATTCAAAATATTCACAAAAATATTATGTCAGAGACGTAATCTGAATCTTTTGCCTCCTTGATTTGAGTGGTATAGGTCACTCTGTTGGTTATGTCTCCTGTATACCCACTTCTCTTCATGAGCCTCTACATCCTGCTCATCCAAGCAATACTAAATGTCCCAGAGTGCCACTGCTCCTGCACTAGCCTCTCTCATCCCCTGTCCCAATCCTTCTCTCATCTTTACATGCCTATAATCATTTTTGTATCCGTGCTTTAACACTCCGACAGCTCATCTTGCATCCCAGGTAGAAGAGGCCTTCCCTCACCTCACAAAAAAGAGACGCCCACTGTGAATAAGTCACTTTGCACGGCAAAAGGGACTTTCCAGGTGTGACTAAGGATCTTGAAATGGGGAGACCAGTCTGGATTATCTGGGTGCAACCAATGTGGTGACAAAGGTCACCTGAGGGAGGCAGGAGGGTCAGAGGATGAGATGTTATGACAAAAGCAGAAACAGAGATTTGAAGACATGATGCTGCTGACTTTGGAGATGGAGAAACGGGCCATGAGCCCAGGAATTCAAGAGAACTCGAGAAGCTAAAAATACCAAGGCAACAGACTTTCCCCTAAACAGGCATCCAACCTTTTGGCATCCCTGGGCCACACAGGAAGAAGAGCTGTCTTGGGCCACACATTAAATACACAAATGCTAAAGACAACTGATGAACAAAAAAAGGGTTTAAGTAAATTTGTGATTTTTGTGCTGGGCCTCACTCAGAGCCATCCCGGGCCACATGCGGTCCGTGGGCCACGGGTTGGACGCCCCTGCCCTAGAGCCTCTGGAAGGAACACAGCCTGCCAACACGTTTTATACCTTGAATTCCAGAACTTTAGGATAATAAATGTGTTGCTTTAAGCCACTAAGTTTGTGGCTATTTTTTACAGCAGCAATAGGAAACTGACACATCTCATAGTGACATGATTAAAATAGTCTTCCCCTCCATATGGAAGGCCCCGAGATGACAGACTATAGCTTAGTCTACTATGTTTCCCACAGCCTTCTTGGAAAATGATGAGATGCTCAATTAATATTTATAGAAGAGATGGCTCTCTGAGAGTAAAACAGTTTAATTAGTCCTAGCTTAAGCAGAATGTTTATCCTCAATTTGGTTAGTCTAAAGGGATACCATTTATGGTCTTAAATGATTCTTAGTAGTTTTTTTATACTTTTTGTTAGACTGAGATAATTGCCAAATTCATCTCAGTTCTGGGTATATGTAGGTTTATTTATGGGCCATGGCATTTAGATATCAAACAGAAAAAACTCCACATGCCTCCCTATATGTATTTTTCAGGAAATAAAATTGAGACATATTTCCACAGTAAATCTGAATGTCTTCTATATGATCAGGCTTAAAACAGTTATGTACATTAGATATTACATCATTGTTTGAAGTACATTAATGCTTTTGGGAACAGCTGCCTTCAATCTCCATTCTCATAAAAAGAGCAACCACAGCCTGTGCTTTTTTATGGCTTTAAAATGTATGTTAACTTAGAAATTCTGATCCACACTAATGTCTGTGTATCATAATATAGACTATTCATGTAAAACATAAAGGGGGAAAAGTCTTTACAAAATAGGGCAGAAGGGGAAACTTATGCTTCTCAAGAGTATTTTGGTTTCAAAATCCCCTTTGGCAGTGAATATGTTTTTATAAAAGCTTTATGAAGTGAAATTACTAATAACTGTGTGTGTATAGCAGATGATGTGAGAACACAACACAGCCACTGATTTGGAGAAACCTTTCTAGATAAGAGAAGTTTTGACCTTCGTATACAGAGCTGACTTGTATGAGTTCTCATTAAGGCCTGCCCTACTATGCACAGAAGGCTGGTGTGAAGCGGTGACATGAGGTAAATGTTAGAGCGTTATTAAAATTCACCAAATCTAAGAATTCCTCTGGCTTCAAAACCAGCTTTACAGGAAATACTGGAGCACATTGTTTTTCTCTGAAGAAGGTGATCTCTATTGTCCTGGTTCTAAACCCTTGTCTACTCAACAGAGCAGTGACAATGAAAAGCCCATTCTGATAGCAAAGCACATTTTTTGGAAGATTTTATTTATTTATTTTTAGAGAGAGGGGAACGGAGGGAGAAAAAGAGGGAGAGACACATTGAAGTGTAACTGGTTGCCTCTCACACGTGCCCCAACTGGAGACCGGCCCACAACCAAGGTATGGGCCCTGACTGGGAATCGAACCAGCAACCTTTTGTTTTGCAGGACAACGCCTAACCAACTGAGCCACACCAGTGAAGGTGCAAAGTGCGTTTTTAACATCACTCAC
>PVKM010048411.1:0-11208 GCA_004027735.1 Carollia perspicillata
ATACGTTGGAAAGTTGTTTTCCAGAATCAAATCAGGCAACACGGGGGAAGTTCCTAGAATGGTGCCTGGTACACAGGAAACCCTTAGTTAATGCTACTGCTTGTTACTTGGGCTGTTACGAGAGGTATTCCACTCCACGGGCATGGATTATCTGGAACCACCCAGCTCGCCTGTGCACGATTTAGAGATGACGCTAGTAACTACCTATTATCGTGCAAGGTAGTTCTAATACACAACCTCAGTAAATAGTTTCAGAGGTAAGAGCAGATAACATCAGCTCTGTCTACAGGTAAGGAATCTGAATGGTTGAATGACTGGCCAGAGTCACACCACAGGTAAGGAGCCATTTCAATGAGGATGAAGTTGTCTACCAGCAACTGAATATCTAACAGTGACCTGATCAATAATGATATGGAACAAAATGTTTCAAAGTTGGAAGTTCTGGGATGGGTTTAGTGGCTCCACACTTTGTCCAAGAACCTGGGTTCTTTCTATCCTTTGGCTCTACCATCCTCAGCACGCTGGATTTTTATCCTTTTATTTGCTGCCTCATGGATATAAAGTAGCTGCTGCCGGTCCAGGCATCACATCCTTTACCCAATGTCCTAAGAAGGAAGGAAGGAAGATCACAGCAAAGATTTGCTCCAAATGAACTTCTGCGCTTTAATCCCTTACCTCAGGGTACATTTCACTGGCCAAAAGTAGGTCACATTTTTACTCCTAGGCTAATTACTGGTAAAGAATATGGAATTATTGGCTTAGACTAGTCACAATCAAATACTGGGGACATGGGTAGTAGTTACCAGCCTTGCCTAAGATCAAAGAAAGAAAGGTGGGGAAATGAGAGAGGGCCCTCGGGTGAATACGAACAGAGATTGACTGACTGTCTCTGGTTCAGTTATTCTGTCTTTGAAGCCGTACATTCTTTTTGTGTGTGCAAAGGCCTGGAGGGAAAATTACTCACATAATAAAATGACCCAGTTTTATGGCAATACCTTTATAAATCAGCCTTATCAGATTGCCAGTGGTCTGGGGACTTGGTCTTTCCTGAGGTTGATAGGTGTTGGTCATACATCCTAGACCAGAGTCCGTTGAAAAAAAAAAAGACTCCCAAGAAGTGGGCTTTTAGTAGCCAAGGAAAACCCAGTGGGGAGACCCAGAAGGATCTGAGCTAAATTAGGAACTTGTTTGCATGGAGAGACATAAGAATTTCGTTTTTATTTGGCTAGTTTTTCAATTTCCTTCCAGGCCATGGCTTTGGAAAAAGTTGTTCCTTATGTAGAATAAATGATTGCATCTGCCTGTTTTAATGGACTTAATTAAAATCAGATTCGTGCTCTAATTTAGAATTAAATCCCCTTTGCTTGATGTCAGTAGGGGATGTCAGATGTTGCACAATAATACACATTTTGGTAAAATACATTTTCACTTTTTGCCTCAGATATTATTCCACACTTACTCTTAGCATGTATTTGATTTGTACATTTTTTACTAGAGCTGTGAGTTTTGGAAACTGATTTATAGCCAGATCAATTTCTTCCACTTAAACTTCACATACAACATACTAATATTGGTAGTAAAAATTTTTATTTTAGAATCTGTTTTAGATTCTTTCTGATCTGACTCATAACATGATTATTTGATTACCAAGACCTTGTAGAGATTTTATTTTTCTACCCAGTAGCTATTCTCCCTCGTTCTGTTCATAGCACCCAGTTTGGCTTTGGGGGAAACAAGCGTCCCTCACTTGAAGACTATGTATCTGGAATGGAGTCAGTTGAGCAAGTCTAAGCCCATCAACATAGTCTGGCTCCTTGACCGCATGGGTTCAGGGGTGGTGGCATGTGACACAATGCATTGTTTTCCTGATTATTCACTGCCTCTTCCTGTAAAAGAATTAAACAGCTGTGCTCACTGCTGTGTGACTTGCTTTGGCAAATGGAACATGAGTAGACAAGATGGAAACCACGACTCAATGGAAGCTTTTGGAGCCGTTTCAAGTTTCACTCAAGGCTCTGTTTTCTCTCTGCCATTACAACTGTATGTCCTTGTCAAAGGGGCTGCTCCTGCCACCTACATCTCAGTAGGATGAGGTCATGAGGAGTCCCCCCCCCACCAATTGACAGCTGACATGCAGCATGAGCAAGGGGAAAAAAACATCTTTGCTGTGGAAGGCCAGTGGAACTGGGGGCTTGCTTGTTACTGCAGCATAACCTGGCAGAAGCTGACTAACAGACCATGGGAACCCATCTGAGCCAATGAAAAGGAACAAATTCAGGACAGAGAGGGCTGCTACTCAGTCAGTCTCCCCTTTACTCTGCACTGGGTGATAGGATGTTGGAAACCTGAAACTGTAGCCAGTCCAGGAAGGCTGGGTCAAGCGAGAGCCCTGGGTCAAGATTTATTTGAAATGAATTCTACTCCCTAGTGATGACGGCCAATAAATACCACTTTCTTTTTTAACCCAGGTTGAGTTTTTTTTTTCCCCACTTGGAACTGGGAGGTTACTTACTAAGAGAAGTAAACATCTCCTTGTTCTAGTGTTTCCTTGTTCTAGTAGGTCATTGGGAAGAAAAGATGTCTTTCCTCTGAGTTAAAACATTAACTCAATTAACTAAAAGCCTACAATGGAAAGATTCAACAACTTCTGTGGTTAGGTAGGTAGATTTTACTTCTGATAGGATCAGAGGTTCATTCAAGAAAAGCGCCCAATGTCCATGGGCATCAACAGCCTCGTTTTTCTTCTCATGAAAAACTTTGAGGAATGTTGAAATCACTCTCTGTTCTTTGCTTCATTGCATTGCATGATGGACTGGTCTGGAAACGTGTGGTAGAGAAACGTAACAAAATAAACTCAACCACGTTTTATTCAACATAGGTCACCAGTTAAGGAACTTTCATAATATGGTTCAGAACACCTAACTGTCCAGTTTTGAAGGTTTAGAGTCATACGCATTGTTTGGACTAATGCCGTCTCTTTTGTCTGGGAGGAAGAAATTGGTGTACACCCCCACCGTGGGCACTGGGTCAGCTGTGAGATGTATAATTTCAGGAGGAAACGTCATTACTGACTATGGGGAACACTCATTCATAATATTGTAACTGAAGAAGCCTGCAGGCCAGCCCACCTCCCCTGCAAGGGGCTGTGTTACAACTCCTGAACTGACAGGTTCAGCACGTACCCAGCCACGGACTCTGTGCCAAGCAATGGGTGTGGCTGTGTTCTAATAAAACTTTACTCATAAGCACTGACCTTTGAATTTTGTCTCATTTTCAAGTGTCACGAGATACTATTCTTCATTTGATTTTTGCAACTATTCAAAAACGTAAAACCATTCTTAGCCCACGAGCCATAATACCACAGGTGATGGGTCCCGACTGACCCAGGAGCTGGAGTTTGCTGACCCCTGAATTACTGAGTTCTTTCTTCCTGTGCGTCAGCACTGAAGTATGGACATTACCTGCATTATTCACTTAACTTTCACAAGAATCTAAGGGGTGGGTAACATTATTGTGGCCATTGAAGAGATGAGTAAACTGAGGCCCAAGAGAGGTAGCACGGCCTGGGGATGATGGGGCTGAGACTGCAACTCTTTGGCCTCATTCCCTCCAACTAACAGGCTGTTAGAAGATGAAATGTTGAAGCTTAAAAAGAGAAACACTCTTTCTGGGGCTAAGCAATTTAAAGCAATGTAAAGCAATTTTTATCATGCTTCTTTAGGTTCTTGAGAAACTCTTTTGCTTTCTTTCATTTCTCTAGCAGCTTTTGTGTTTGTCTTTTGTATCAATTAATTCACGTTTCTCTTTCTGCCTTAAATGTCACACTGGAAATCTGCCCATTAGAGATCAACACTGCCTCCCAGAGACCCAGGAGACAGGCAACTACCAACTACAAACGACCAACAGAAGTTCCTCTGCAGAAAAACTCAGGACTGCAAAGCGAATGGGTGCTCCAGGTGTAGCCCACAGCTTTGAATTGACAACAACGAAGCAGATTTCAAAGAGCTTCATCTTAACAAGAATTATAACGTAGACATTCTAATTTCCATTCCCCACTGCAGACAATGTTTCTGGGACATACTTGGATTTTGAACATCTATTCAGTTCTAGTAACGACATGAAAATGAAAACACAAGCCCTATCGTTGGCAAGTAAGCAAGAAACACCTAGAAAGAGCGGGATGTATTTTGCTTTGGCAAAACGATAGCGATCACCTTCTGTTTGGAGGATCCGTGGATCCCCTTATCCCCACTTAGAAAATATTCCCAAGACTTCCACTTCTTTCAGAGCACAGAGCTGCTGTTTGGGTCCAAAACCCATGAGGCCAATTTCTTCACTCTCTGGAAAAGCTTCTGAAAAGATACACTTTCATGGCGTCTCATTTGGAGCCAACTCCTTCAGACCCGAGTGCACTGGCTGAAAACCTGGGCCTTTGCTCTAGAAGATAAAGGCCCGATAGACAGGGCAGCTCGACCTCTGTCTCTCAAGCACAGACTCGCTGACCGACAGCCTCGGCGTGCATTGCAGCAAAAAGCCCTCGTGCCGGGGGCAACTACCTGTCCTGGGTACCACCCACGGCGCAGAGAATCTGCCCTGTCCTGCCCACTCAGGGGAAAGAAGCAATCAGAGCAGAATGAAGCCGAGGGTGCAGCGTCCTTGTCCCCGCAGGAAGTGTGAGGATGGTCCCGTGTTCAGTAGACTCTTTCAGCCCCCGAAGGACAACAGACTATAAAAGTGCGTGCGCTGGTTTTGCATTTAGTTTGCACTGACTCAGTGGGCATTACGAACACTCATCCGCAGCCATTCCCCAGCGGTCCCTGGTCCCGCGAAAGGGCGAGAGAGTCTGCAGCAGGTGGGTGACCCCGGGAGCATGCAAGGGCACCGGACTCCAGGCTGAGACGCAGCATGCAGACAGAGGACGAGAGTGGGAGGAGTCTGTCACTGACTGGGTCACTTACGTGCTCCTCTGCACCTGTGGGGGCTGAATCCTCTTTAGTCGACTAAAGGGAAGACAAAAACAGAAGCAACAGTCAGAATGTTACAGAAATCAGGGAGAGCAGCCCCCGGTGCAGTTCCTGGCCGTTGCTGACGTGCACCTTGTTCCAAAAAGAGCTTGAAAGAAGGATAAGTCTCCTTATAAACAATATAAACAATAGAGTGAGATCATATATGTTATGTATGTTTAGATGCTCTGGTGGGAAAATGAACATCCGGACCCAGTCAGGGCGCAGATGGAGCGAGGGGAGGGGCCATGACAGAAAACACACACCACAGTCCGGGCTGTAAGTAACACGTTTATCTAGACACTTTCCAGTAGCTGATGGAAAGAGGGAAGTATGAGCGATCATGCAATATGCGGGCACTGTTAGGTAAAAATAAATGAGCTGCTCCGGAAAATTCTGGTAGCAGGACCAGAGACATTCGTCCCATGGTCCTTGGAGAGCAAGCGTGCACTAATAAGCAGGGTCCTCGGCCTCGTGCTGACCATAGCACAGTCCCGCATCAGAAGCTGCTTCTCACATCGGCCCTCGGGGGTGGGGGGCAAGTTTACTGTGTCAAGGCTCTATTCAGTTAAAACACGTTTATGGAGGGGTGGTGGGCTGGGGCCCAACACACCCAAATTCAAACACTGTTACTCCCTGCCCTGCCCCCAACAGGAGAGGAATTAGCCCAAGTCTTTCAAAAGCCTAGGCTGCGATCATTTTAACAGTTCCAAGCTCCAGCCCTGGAAGTCATCTCTGCATCTATCCTGTAGCCGTTCGTAAACGTTTTTGGGGGGTGTTGCTGTTTGCAGACCGTTTGGGGATTTGCTGGCTGGATCTGCACTGTCTTCCCAGACAATAAACAGGAACAAAGTATTGTGCAAATTATTTCAGGGTGTTCATAAACTCTCGTATCTCTCCTCTTGGATTCTGGATTAAGAACTCTTCTCCATATCTATTTAGTTCCAAGTCCTGCTTTTATCTTTACCTTAAAAACATCCAATGGGAGGGGAGAAGGGAACTGACATTTACAAATACATCTTTTACACCTGCGTGTGTTTTCTCACTTGACGTAGCCCCAAGTGGTAAGTACGGTGATCCCCATTGACACAGCAAGAAATGGAGGCACGGGGGGGTGAAGTCACTTGTCCGAGGCGGTACCGCTAAAAGGTGGTGGAAACGGTTCTTAGGACCAAGCTTTCCTTCTGCCATAATGACTTCCAGGATCAGAAACACATTTTTTGTGTGTGGGGGCGGGGCACTCGAGACTGTGAGCTGCTTTCTCCATCGCCAGATTTGCTTTCTTTCTAGATGAGGTCTTTACTGTGCATCATTCATTTCCATTGGTCTTCTTCTCAGACTGAAGCTTACTGGGGCACCAACGTGTCCTTGAAAAGAAGTGGGTGTTTTCTGGAAGCTTCTGATTGTCAAGAAATCTCAGAACATCCGGAAGTGTAGCTTTCTCGGAATTAGGCCCATTCTCCTGGAGATCAGTTAAATGCTACTTAATATTATGACCAGGCAAAGAATGAGACAATAGTTTGAAAGGCAGGCCTCCTCACTCTTGACCTGCAAAAGTTTCAAGGGCCAAGACACTGTCTACTTTAGTTTGAAAAAGTCCTCCCCCTATTTCAGAATAGCAGTTTTTAGGGTTCCACACCGCCCGCCTGTGCCAGCTGGTTGTGATGGGACTGCTGTGTGTCTTTGGTTTCCTGTGTTTGGAAAGGTCCTGGCTACTGATTGCTCACTGTTTCCCAGACGACCCTGGGGACCTGATGTAGGGGGGGACGGCGACAAGCAGAAGGGGCTGCTTCTGGACACTGATGTTTCCGTGACCTTCATGGTTTCAGACTTCCAAGATCTCTCTGATGTTTCAGAAATGGGCATTATAAATATTGTCCATGTCAAGAGAACGTGCTATTTCATGGTTTAAAATACACTCTGTAGCAAAACATTCCTTATTTGGGGACTTAGTCCAATGGAGCATTCCTCACACTTTGACAGGTTTCACGATTTTCACCGTTTTCACAAATTTTTACCTGCCCATGTACCACCTGCATTTACTCGCTACTCTTCTTTAAACTGACTACTTCTTAATTTAAATGACTACATTTTAAAAGAAAACCTCATTCGACTGACTGTAATATCAACATCCTTGCCGTGAGTAGAAGTAGGCATGAAACAGCTCCAGTGACTAAAACAAAAACACTCATTAATTCTAATTATTATAAAGTCTTTGTTAAAAGGGAAGATGGGCAAGTGTTAGCACAGTGAGAGATGCCCGTTGACCTCAAGAAGAGACTTGCTCCTGGATGGCGCCGGAGGGAGCGGAGTTGAACAGAAAAGGAGATAATTTCACACGATGCGACCGATTACATTGTAGGAGAGTGTCCAAGAACCACTCGGACTCATTTTGCGCTTTTTAATACGTTTGCACACTCTGCTAGGTGTGTCGTCTTTACGTCAGCAGTGGCTGGAATATCCAGTTAGAATAAGGACTCAAATACGGGTAGCGAGAGGCCGGATTCCTGTTCTCCTCGAAGTGTCCAGCACACGTTCAGAGGGAATCCACTCAGAACCCAAATCTGGAGCATCTTGGACTATGGGCTAGTGACCAGAAATACTAGAATTTTCTAGTGCTTCTCTCTCTTTTTCAAAATTTTTTACAAGAATGACTTACATAGTAACTAGAACTTAATTTAAGGAAAAGAAAACAAAACCTCCCTTTCATTTCCCACTCGATTGTGACCTGCAGGAGGTCAGCAGTCTGCCCACTGCCGTCTTTTCGATACCGATGACTTAACACGAAGTATTCAGCGCAGAGAAACTGACTGAAAATACTGTCACACGAGGGACTCCTCCCCATGTTACTTCCAGACAGAGGCGTTCCTTCCGACTGGGGAAAAGAAGGCAAGACGTGACTTCGTTTCGTGATGTAGTTTTTCGTTTCTCTTACCATTATTTTTATAAGCTATGAAAGCCAGATAACGTTGAAAAAGGAGTGAAACGCAATAAATGGAGTTCTCTTATTAGGGAGGTAAGTGTTAAGTAGCCCTGCCTTTTATTTGCAAGGGGAAAAACTTACATTTCAAAGACAAACCCACGTACCCCCGACAGATCCCAAAGGTAAGAGAGATAAAAGCCTTGAGGCTGAGTAGCTTGGACGCCTCGCCCCCCTGGACGGTACCGGGAGATAAAGAAGTGTCAGCGTCTGAACCTCCGGAGCACACACCGAGTGCATGACCCCCGGGAACAGTGATCGCCGTGTTCACCGGCCGCTCCTGTGCCGGACATGGTAATGCTATTTCATTTAACCTTTGCTTCATTTCCAGGAGGTAGGCACTGTTAGTATTTGCATTTTACACCTTGGGAAACTGAGGCTCATCCCAGTGGCCTGGGACTCAAAGGCAGATCTAACACCAAACTTTTAACCCTGACATTACGGTTCCTCAAGCATCCGCCCCTTGCCAACCTCCTGTGCGGTTTTTGCCGTGTAGTATGTGCCATCAGCGGTGGCCCTGGGAGCATGGCACTCAGATTCCCCTGTAGGGACAGCCTAGGGCTGTCATGCCTTCATTAGCCAGGACAGCACGGTGATGCTGAGGTCGGTGCTCCCCCCTGCCTGCCCCCCTGGAGCACTGGAGCTCCCCCCTGGCTGCGCCCAGTCCAGGCCCGGGCCGTTTCTGCCCAATGCAGGACTCCAGGAATAGGCTGTGTCTGCTCTGGGACTCCCTCTGGCTCACCCCACACTTGGGTGGAGGGACCTTCGCCCTCTTTCTTCCCTCCCTCCCATCACAGGTCACAGCGGACAGGGGACAGTCACAGGTGTCAGGCTGGCCCTGGGGCGGGCAGGCTCTCTCTACCTCCTCCTGCCCCTCCCTTTGTCCTTCACACTCATTTCCCTCCAGCAAATCTCTGCACATCAATTCCGTCTTGGTGTCGGCTTTTGCAGGACCCAAATTCACCATTACTTCCTTAACATCGGCACCAGTATTTATGTAAAGCTTTCCTTCCAGCTGGGTTGCTTTTTAAACACATAGTCTGCCCCTGAATAAAATATATGTCAGATCAAGCTTCGTGTGCCAGTTCTTCTTTGCTTAATACACTTTAAATTTAAAAATATTTAAATACAACCAAAACTGTTCGAATATGGGTCACCTAACTCATCTCCCTTGCCACGCACATATGTACATTACTCACTTGAAAATTGTCCCCTACACCATATTGCTGATAAAAGATTTCTAAAAATAAGTCATCAGTGGTTGGGGAGGAGAGAGGATTCGGTCCGGATGCCAAATGACGTCATCCAGTGTTTTCACGGCGTTGGAATTTGTTTCTGGACAGAACCGAGAAGGAAGAATGCCATACATACAGCAGGGAAGCCCGTGGGGAAGACGCCAGAAATCCCGCTGGATCCTGGACAAGAGAATAGAACTAACTCCGCCGTGGCATCTGTTTTTATCACCTGCCCAGCCCTGCGGGCCGAGTGGCATGGGTTTTGATGAACTTGCTAAATTCCATTTTCCCAGCTCTACGAACTGTCCGCCGCCACCCACCTCGCCCACGACATCTTGCTCATCTTTTGGCCACATTGGAAACAGGCCGGAGTTGGGAACATGTGGCAGCTGGGTTTACTCAGCAAGGGCGGTCAAGCAATAGCTCTCAGAATTACTCAGCCCCACCCAAACCATTTCCTTGCGCCACTCCTTAATTCTAGAGAGGGGAAAAAAAAGTCAGACTGTGGTTTGAATTTTCCTGTCTCAGCGCGTGGCGTGTGCTTGCCCCGGTGGGAAGCTGGTGGACCCCCTGGTTTTGCAAAACAGCAACGGCACCCAGTTCTTCTAGTGACTGATTCCATCCGGCGGGGGAAACAGAGAGCCCAGCGTGCAGCGGGGACCAGGCGGAATAAGTAATAAGTGATTTTCTAAAGAAAATGAAATCAGGCAATACCACAGCCCTTTGTCATGAAGCGGAGTAATTCCAAGAATGAAAAGTTCTGGTTACTCATTTCCCTTCCTTTCCCATGAAACACATGTTTGTATCATTTTGTCCCCCCACAGGAGTAAATCGGGAAGTCTTCAAGTCAATGGCTGGTCGAGCCACTTTTGGAGAAGAAAAAGAAACTCCATACAGTGTTGAATTCACAGGCTGGCTCAACAGAAATCACTGCTCAAGTCATCCCAAGCGCTCTCCGCATCTGGAGAGTAGGACTTACCTTTTTCCAGAACAGTTTGCTCAGCGGCAGAGAGGACGGTCCCCCCTTTTGCTTGGCCCCTTCCTTTGGCGTTTCTGTGGATGCAGGATTCTTGGCGGCCCCTTGGGTCTCCTGGGGCACAAGGTGGGCTTTGTCTGACTTGAGGGCTGCTGACGTGGTGGGTGAATTTTCAGCACCCTATCGAGTTTAAAAAAATCCAAATGATCTCCAGATTTTAAAAGTCAAAGATCTGTCTTTTATAAACATAGCTTGGGGGGCTGTGTGTGTTAATTTTATTCTTTGAACTTTTCCGTATTTCCCACACATGCTACTATGACTGTAGACCAGTGTTACAATCTAGGAAAAAGTCAAGAGAGTTTCCTTTTCGGAGACAATATCTATAGGACATTATTTATCGTGTTTCTGTAAGTACGTCATTAGGAATCAAGGCGACTAGAAGAGGCTGTTAGAATGTTAATCACATGGAGGTCACTGGTCTTCGGTGGCTTGGGGTGTGCATGCCTATCTGTTTACATTCTAGAGGTGTGTGGTTGCACTAACCCAACCTCGCAATTAAAGAAGGGTTAAAATACATGCAATGTAAAGTGTAAGTTCTCCAATCCCACCACCCCTCACACTCCACTTTGGAGGTCACCGATGGAGGCTCTAAGTAAGTATAAGACAGCTGGACGGGGGCTCGGTGACAGGATCTGCAGCTGGGAGAGACCCACAAACCCCATTTCCTCACGTTTAGATGTAGCCTCTATCTCTAAATCAGATGTAATTGAATAAATTGTAGTTGACTTAAAACTTTAAATGTTAGTCATTCAGTCCCTATTTTCTCTCTCTTCCCTTCTCCCCCCCTTCTGTCTTCCTCCCTCTCTGCCCCTCTCTTCCCCCCCTCCTCTCTCTTCTCTCTCTCTCTCTTCCCTTCTCCCCCCTTCGCTCTGCCTCCCTCTCTGCCCCTCTCTTCTCCCCTCCTCTCTCTTCTCTCTCTCTCTCTTCCCTTCGCCCCCCTTCTCTCTTCCTCTC
>PVKM010048412.1:0-11208 GCA_004027735.1 Carollia perspicillata
CTCGGACTGGGACAGTCCTGGGCGGCAGGGGCCTGCTCCACTTCACAGCCACGTGATCGGGTTTCTTCTCAAAATGTGAAGAGGAAAAGGGGGTGATTCTTTGTCCTCTGGTCCACCTGTTGACCCGGGCACCTTGGAAACGCAAGCTTATGATGGCTTTTTCGCAGTTCAGTCTGGGAGAAGTGCCGGGCAGCCCACCGGGGAGTCTTCTTCTCAGCTCCCTTAGCTCTGATGAGTGTTATCCTGAAAAAGCCTGAACTCCTCGCAGGCTGTCTGTCCCTGCACCTGTCCTTACAAGCACACGTCTTCTTAACCTTCTTGTGAGTTCAGGCCTTCGGAAACGTGGGTTAGAGGCGTGTGGGGTTTGAGGGATAATGTGTTCCTGGAAGGGATGCTAAAACCCCTCACACTGATAGCCCCCAAAATCAAATAGAGTGAAAATTGATGCCAGCTCCCTGACATCCTCTGTCACGGTGTCTCGACCCGTCAGGCCTGCGTTGCACCCACTCTCACTGGGTTCCCAGGCATTGCCCTCTGTCACCCTGGGCAGCTCCCAGGTGGACGCATCTTTTCCCACCTCCCTAAGTCTTTATTCTGCCTCTCTTCTCTCCTGCAGGTCTGGAGACTTTTAGTCAGCTTGTTTGGAGATCTCCTGAGGGCACGGTGAGTGTGGGACCTCAGTTAAACAGCTCCTTTTAAATCTCGGGTTTGCTTCCAGTGTCCAGAGTTCTGGAAACATCCTATTTTGCTCAACCGAGTCCTAGTGGCTTGAGATGGCCTCAACGATGGTGTATAGGCAGGCGTGGGTGGAGACTGGTCTGGTACACTTGGCCTGTTTGGAATCACTGTAATTTAGTTCCCGAGTCATTATTCATTAATGCCTTTGAGACTGCAATTCTTTGAAGAAAACAACATCTTATCACTGAGTGAAAATGCAGACTCCGTAGGCTGAGTGGCGTGTGGGATGGCTGTATTCGGTAGCCTGGGACAGATGCTGTCTGGACGGGTTCCTGCCTGTGGTCACTGAGGTAGAGGTTTGAAAGGGCGTTTGGGGAGATGCTTTCCCTGCCAAACAGTCACAGAGTGGCTTTTCGGGGACCTCAGGAGACGTTTTTTCTTCCTGCCTCACCCTCACGGTAAGTTCCCTTCGAATCCTAACGAGTCTGATGTTTGGCCCACACAGTTCTTCATCAACAAGACGGAGATTGAGGACTTTCCCCGCTTCCCTCACCGGGGACTGTTGTTGGACACATCTCGGCATTACCTCCCACTGCCCAGCATCCTGGACACTCTGGTACCTGGGCCTTCTTTGGGGTAATGGGGCAAGGGATATCCCAGGTGCCATATTCCTGAAGAGTTACAGAGAGAATATAAGTAACTTTATGAGCTCCTAGGAAACTGGAAAGGATGATCCACTCAGAAAAAAGTAACAAGAGTGATTGATGGTTTAAATCCACTCCACTGGTAACTATGGACCGATGTCCAGGCTGTCTCCAAGGACGCAGAAGGTGGCTTTGGGCTTGGGCATCTTGGACCAGCGGAGCTAACGTTAGTTTAGTCAGGACAAGGCTGTAGGGAGATGTTCCACAGCCTTAACTGGGCGCATTCCTGACTAGCTTGATGGAGTCTGACGGGCGGTCTTGTGTAGCGGCTCTGATCCAACTCGAGTGTCTGCCTTTTCCTGTACTGCTCTGGTAGAACCGAAGGAGTGGGGACATCCGTCAGTCGTGGCTTCTGAGATTTATGGGTTATGGGGCTACTAAATTCACAACAGACCTCACAATTTGGATAAATACTAGTCAGACTACCCAAACCAAATGGCAGGAGGAAGTGTTCGTTTTCAGGGTGTCTGGGGGCTTTTGGAAGGCTCCAGGGCACTGTATAGCTGCAGCTCTCGGCGTGGCTGCAGCCCACCTCACAGAGCGCCACAGGCGGCTTTGTCGTCAGCCACCTTTGACACGCCTGGGGGAGAGAAGGGATACGCTGATGAGAAGGCCTGATAGAGCCTAGGGACACTTACAAGATGCTGGGGCAGCCTGGAAGCCTGCCCAGCTCCCCAGGTCTGAGGCTGTACAGGAAGGTCTGTAACGAGTTCACAGTGTGTGCTCTGACTTACAGGATGTCATGGCCTACAACAAATTCAATGTGTTCCACTGGCATCTGGTTGATGACTCTTCCTTCCCGTATGAAAGCTTCACTTTTCCAGAGCTCGCCAGAGAGGTATGTCTTGATTTCACCTCGACCAAGCTTCTAGGACGGTGTTTGAGCCCAGCTGTGGCGCTGCTGGAGGGCCGGGTGCCAGCTGTCCTCCTGTCCAGCCAGTTTTAGGGACAGACTGGCTCAGGAAGGGAGCTGTATTCGGGGTTAGGAGACCTGGGTTCAAAGGTCACAGGAGATCATCTTTCCTGGTCTCATTTACTTTTTATTTGTTTATTTATTTTCTTTCAGGTGGGTATAGTACCTCCTTTGTTCATCTCACTGGCATTGTGACATGGAGATAAAACAATAGATATGGTAGCTTATAGGAAATGTGAATAAGTTCCGTAAAGATAGCCCCTGATACCAGAGGACTGTGGGTAGGTTTTCTGATATCCAGGGAGTCTTGGAGGCATTTTTAGTATGTTCTGATCTGCTAGCCTTCAGGAAATGAGATCCTTAAGGGTGTGTGTGTGCGCCTTCCAGGGGTCCTACAACCCTGCCACCCACATCTACACGGCGCAGGATGTGAAGATGGTGATTGAGTATGCGAGGCTTCGGGGCATCCGTGTGTTGGCAGAATTCGACACTCCCGGCCACACTCTGTCCTGGGGAAGAGGTAAGGATAATGCCGGGGGCTGGAGGAGATCTGCTGCCCCTCCCCTCCTTACGGCTTTAGGACGTTAGCACTTGCATGTGGCGTGCCCTGCCCTCCGCCACTGGAAGAATGTTTTCCGTATCAACCTCCTCCACCTGGGAATTTAGATAGGTAGAGCTTATTTGGGCAAAGGAGGCCACTTGTTACTATTAAAATATGGACGAATTCTTCTCAGATGTCCTTGTCTTTTTTTTTTCTTCTTTTAAAATTATATTGTATTGATTATACAGTTGTCCCAACGTTTCCTTCCCCCTTCGCCCCCCCCCATCCAGCACCCCTCCTCCCCCAGGCAGTTCCCACACCGTTGTTCACATCCATGGGTCATGCTTAATGATGCCCTTGCAGGTTGTCACACCCTTGAGTGAAACATTTGGCCAGTTTGGCCGAACTGGCTCTGCTTTTCTGTCTAGAGGCAGTGTGAGAGCAGCTTTGGGAGCGTGGGTGACCCCTGCTGGAAGCAGTGTGACAAGGCAAGAGTGTGTGTGCTGACAGTGGTCAGGCTACAAACTCACCCTTGACTGTGACTGCGGATATATTTGTATGCCTTTTGATTTTTTTAAGATTTTATTTATTATTTGAGGGGAAGCGAGGGAGGAAAAGAGGGAGAGAAGTATTTGTGTGCAAGAGAAACATGGATCGGCTGCCTCCCGTGTGCCCCCATCCAGGGGCCTGGCCCACAGCCCAGGCACGTGCCCTGATCCGAAATTGAACCAGCGACCTTTCAGTTCTCAGAATGGTGCCCAACCCACTGAGCCGCACCAGTCCGAGCTACTTGTATTTCCGTGACTGTGACTAAACGCTCATGATTACCAGTGTCTTTGAGGCCCTGAGTGCTTCTACCTATGTGAGCATAATGTTTATGAATGTGATTGTGTTAGGGCAGGGCTGTCAACCTCACTGTCCCCGGGGGCCACATCGGCCTCTCAGTTGCCTTCGAAAGGCTGAAATAATTTTAGGACTGTGTAAATGTAACTGCTCCTTAGCTGTTAAGGAGTTGAAATTACACTCGGCCCTTTGGAGGCAACCATGAGGCTGATGTGGCCCCCGGTGAGAATGAGTTTGCCACCCCCGTCTTAGGGCGACTTAATGTCCTTATGTATATGGCTGTGCGTGGGGGGTCTATGTATTTGTGATACTTGTGTGGGTTCTCTCCTGGCTTAGGTGTCTCTGGATTATTGACTCCCTGTTACTCTGGGTCTCAACCCTCTGGCGCCTTTGGACCAGTGAATCCCATTCTCAACAGCACCTATGAGTTCATGAACACGTTTTTCTTGGAGATCAGTTCTGTCTTCCCGGATTTTTATCTTCACCTTGGAGGAGATGAGGTTGACTTCACCTGCTGGTATGAGCCCTTTGATCTTCCCGCCCGGCCTCATGAACTGCTCGCTCAGAGTAGAGCGTGGCCCCTGACAGGCTCCCTGTCTCAGGGGTGTCCCAGGGACTGACCCCTGAGACACGTTCTGTCTCAGTCCAGGTGGCTCAGGACGTGGGCCTTTCCTCTCTCCAGCGATGGAGGGGTCCTGCCTGACTTTGGCAGGGCTGTGCATGCGAAACTCCCCTTCCTCTTAAGGAGATTTATGGGAAAACCAGCTCTAGGCACAGAATTGTCTTGTTAAAAACCAGGGGAGGGAAAAATAATCTACGCTTTCGAAGGTTTAAAACAGCCTGATGAAGAGTCGGGACACAGGAACTTGAGACTGATAGACGGCAGTGTCTGGTTAGCGTTGAACTGTGAGCCCCAACCCTAGGTCTGCTTGGCTCAGAAGAGGCGGAGGGGCTTCTGTGGGAAGTGGGCACTAGAACTGGGTCTGGGAAAGTAGTCTGGCTTTTTCAAGACTTAGAAGAGGGGAAGCACATTCCAGGAGAAAAAGGGATCGAAATACAGACTTGTGGGGCGAGGGAGTGGCAGCAGCACTTGTATCCAACTGAACAGAGAGCGAATGTCAAGGGAAAGACAGAATGTGCCTAGGGCGGGGCTAGACGTGCCAGGGCCCCAGGTCTCCAGACCTTGGAGCCACACGTCGTAACCCGGAGAGATCAGTGTGTGTTCTCCTGCGAGTTTGAACCTAAAGCTCTCCTGGCCCGGGCTCAGACTTCCCCCGCCTGTGTCAGTGGGCCCTTCGTGCAGTTTGTTCGTCCACACCTTCCGTATTTGCGGCCTCTGAGATCCTCCGCTGATTGCTATTTCCGGTGAATAGGGAAGCTGTGGGAAGCCAGGTGACTAATCCCCAGACGTTGGGCTTTTAGAACGTTGAAAGAACTGATCTTTGTTTTCTCTCGGGATTTAGGAGGTCCAACCCAGACATCCAGGCCTTCATGAAGAAGAAAGGCTTCGGTAGTAACTTCAAACAGCTGGAGTCCTTCTACATCCAGACGTGAGGCGGGAAGGAGGGTGGGCCGGGTCCCTCGGGTCACCTCCTGTGGGGGGCCGTACTGCCTGACCACTCTGTGAGCCCCTTAAAAAAGCCCCTTGTCCTCTGTTTCCAGGTTTGGAGTGGTCAGCTCCAAATGGGGGAAGACACTGCTTAGTCAGGAGCGGGCCCCTCGCTAGGCTCAATCCCTAGAGCACTGGCGCCGACCGCCCGCAGCCTGAGCTGAGCAGACGCTCTCTTTACTCTCCAGGCTGCTCGACATCGTCTCTACCTATGGCAAGGGCTACGTGGTGTGGCAGGAGGTGTTTGATAATAAAGTAAAGGTGAGCCAGAGACAGAGAGAAGGAGCCATCTTCAGTGCCTTCCTCTGGGCTGCCAGCCCTTACCTGCCTCTGCGCAGGCTGACCCTCCCGATCCGGATTGGGCTCAAATGTTCAGACACTTGGAGCTGTCTCTCCTTTCCCCCTTAGAAAGGTTGCAGGCGTCTGGGTGTGGGTTTTGGAGCCTCTGTCTGTCTTCCCGCACTGCAGATTGATCAAGTTATTTCTGCTGCTAAGTTACTTGGAATTCCTGAAACTGGCACAGTGGGTTGGGTATTCTTTTCTGAGTCATAGACCAGGGTCTTGCGGGTCTTCAAAAGCAAGGTTTCCTTCTTCATTGCCGATCAGTGAGATCCCAGCCTCCTGCCACATGCAGGGCTCTGCAGGAACCTTGTCCCATCCTCAGAAACATCTGGAGACTCTTGACATGGTAGCTTCTGATGAGTCTCCTGGGCCCCACTGCTTGTCTCCTTTAGCTCACAGCCAGTGTTACCATCTCAGTGTGGAGAAAGACAGGGACGAAACAGCAGGGAGCTCTCCTGCAGCCTGTGGAACCCTCGACCTCCACTCTGGGCTGGGAGCTCCGTGGTCAGGAGCTGCTGGAGAGCGGAAAGGTCCACATCCCCTGGCCTGGTGGTTTGCATAACAATGTGGCCCAGGCACCTCCTCGGCTATGTGTCATTCTACCATTTGACCTTTGTGACAGGTTCGACCAGACACAATCATCCAGGTGTGGCGAGTAGAGACACCAGTAAGCTATCTGAAGGAGCTGGCCCTGATCACCCAGGCCGGTTTCCGGGCCCTGCTCTCTGCCCCCTGGTACCTGAACCGCATAAGTTATGGTCCTGACTGGGAGGACTTTTACATGGTGGATCCCCTGTCATTTGAAGGTAAAAAGAGGGCACTCTCCTCGCTGACCAGGGAGGTCTGGGCCGGGGCACAGTCGGGAGGCGGAGGGTCTGGGCTGGTGTTTCAGGTCGGGAGATGAAACGGTCTGTCTGAGGAGGAGGTGGCAGCAGGGAAACCCTGGAGTTGTCTGTCACTGCCGTCCTCCCGCAGGCAGCCCTGAGCAGAAGGCTCTGGTGATCGGTGGAGAGGCCTGTATGTGGGGAGAGTATGTGGACAGCACAAACCTGGTCCCCAGGCTCTGGTAAGGGTTTTCTGACCCAGGTAAGGGTTTTCTGGTGGAGGGTTGGGTCTGTGGGCATGAGGTCTCCCTTAGAGACCAGCCCCTTCCTTCGAGGCCTCAGGGAAAAGGGGCATTGCAGTGGTCCTTCTGTTTGTAAGTAAGACCCTCCGCTCCCCTGGCTTGCATTTCTGCTTCTCCAACAGCCTGTGAGGTTCTGTAGGGTAGAGGGAGAGTGATGAGGCCTGAGCGCCCAGGTGACTTGCTCAAGCTCCAGCCCAGAGAGTACGATTCTTGTGAGACTTCCCTGGACTCTCTCCTCAGCAGCCTCGCCGAGCCCGGGGCAGGCGGAGTTGACATTTTCACCCCTGCCACTGCCACCACAGGCAGTAATAGTTCAGGATGTCTTTAAGACTTACTGTGGTTGCCACGTCTATGGGAAAGAAGAGTGGGATCACTGTCCACATTTAACGAAGTCCGAGCTGAGCCTTGAGGTCCCTGGGAGCCCTCCAGCCAGGCTGTTGCTCTGAATAAGGTGTTGGTCACATCCCCGGGCCCTGAGCCTAAACGAGAGCCGGTAGCCTGTGGGTGTCCCACCCCTTTGCAGGGCATCCAGGCTCCAGCTGGTGCATGCCCTCTTTCCTCCAGGCCCAGAGCAGGGGCTGTTGCCGAGAGGCTGTGGAGCAACAAGGTGGTGACTGACCCAGACTTTGCATTGAGACGTTTGGCGCACTTCCGCTGTGAGCTGCTGAGGTAAGCAGGCTGCGGGGCCTCGCCAAGGAGGTGTCCCCTTCCGCTCCGGGGACTGGGACTCCTTACTGGTGGGGAAGGAACACTCAGTGATAGCTAACACTTACAGAGGCTCACTGCGTGGCACGCACTGTGCTTAGTCCTGTACAGGCATTATTTTACTGAACCTTAACCACAGCACCATATAGTATTAGATACAGTTTTATCCCCCTTTCAGAGGGAGGCATCTGAGGCACAGAGAAGTTACGTAACTTCCT
This sequence comes from Carollia perspicillata, assembly GCA_004027735.1. Classification (NCBI taxonomy): domain Eukaryota; kingdom Metazoa; phylum Chordata; class Mammalia; order Chiroptera; family Phyllostomidae; genus Carollia; species Carollia perspicillata. The sequence continues at coordinate 7,680 of PVKM010048412.1, forward strand.
GAAAGTCCCTTCGAGGCAGGGTTTGAACCAGGACAACTTTATACCCAGCCGTGCTTTCATGGGCTCTCGTGACTATGCCAGATGGTCATTTTCCTGACGGATTCACTGACTGGGCCCGGGGACCTGAAGGATACAGCGTAGTGCAGAGCAGGGCCCCAGGCTGGGAGCCAAGCAGGGTGGGGTCCCCTTGCGTCTCTAAGCACATTGCTTATTTGGATGATGAAGGAGGCACGCCTAGAGGTGAGGCTGAGCCCTGAGGACAGGTGTTCATGCTCATGGGGATCGGCAGCACCTAAGTCCCCACTACCACCACCACACTCCTGGCATTGTGGAGTCCTTGTGGCGGGGGCTCACTGGGCCCAGAGTTCAGGGCACCCCTCAGGCATCTCCCTCTTTTCTAAAGGAACTGAGTATCTGGGACTAGGGTACAGAGACACGCAGGCTAGCAATAGGGAGGTGCTCCCCAAGGTTCCTGGGTGTTCCCGTACGAGAATTTTGCATGGAGCACATGTTCACAATGCGAGATCCGAACCTCTGGAAGTGCGCTGAGTAAATCGGCGTACAGGGACAGTCTGCCCCCGCTGACATGGGGGAGGGAAGGGAAGACTGTCGGCTGTGGGGAAGGTGTTGCGAGGGCCTAAGTCTGACCCCCGTCTGAGTGGCGCTTCTCGCCCTGTTTCACACATTTTCCTGCAGGCGAGGTGTGCAGGCCCAGCCCGTCAGTGTCGGCTACTGTGAGCAGGAGTTCGAACGGACCTGACCGAGCCGTGCTGGGCGCTGAGGAGGGCGCTGGCCCTGGAAGAGTGGCGGGGGGGCGGGGCTCCCACCGCACCCCAGCTGGGGGTCGGAGCCCTCACCCCTGCGCCGCTGTGCCTGAGAGAAGGGGACTGCTGCTGGTGTCCAATAAAGAATGATATGGCATTTTTCTACAATGACCATGGATTACCTGGGTTAAAAAAAAGTGAGTGGCCCTGGGTAGGGGAGCTGCCAGGACTGGCCTTCTGCTCCTGAGGGGGGTGAGTGGGGCTCAGCGTCAGCCCCGGGGGGGGTCTTGTAAATGCAGGGCTGAGAGGCCTCTGTGCTGTCCTGGCCCCCCCACCCTCCCACCCTCCCACAGAGTGCAGACGCACCCCCCACCCTGTAGTCACTTCCCTCCAGGTGGGAGGCCCCTTAGACCCCCCAGGCTTCTGTGTGTGGAAGAAGATTGAGGGATTCAGAGAGCTCCCAGGCAGCGGCAAGAGCTCCAGACGCAGCCTCGGCTGGAGCGCCCACTCCCCCGTGCACGTTCACCTCTCCTCCCCGGAGCGGAAGGGCTTTCCTCCTGCTTTGGGTTTCTTGTTACTTCAGTTTCCTGCAGCCGTTATTTAAATGTTAGAGGACACAGACTAGGATCTTGGCACTGTGATGGGTGTTGAATGTGAAGGACTTGGTCCCAAGAGGCCCTGGTCAACTCCCCAAAAAGCCAGCAACTTCCATCTTCCCATGTTCAGCCCAGCGGCGTCATTTCAGAGAATCGGTGGCGCAGCTGAGACCATGGGAAGAAAGCCCTGGGCATCTGGGAGGTGGGTGTGTGGCCCTGGAAGAGAGCCTTGGCACTAGTGACCGGTTTTTCCCTAGGAGGAAGTGGCTCATGGTGGACCCAGGCTGCCCCCTGGTGGTTTCGTGTTCAGAGGCGACAAGCGCAGCCCATGCTCGTGCAGTCCTGGGCAGCATCTGTTTACGGGAGGGTTTCTTTCACCATTATCTAGGTTCTGCTTCCCGGTCCTGGGACGGAAAGACAATGGAGAGGTTCTCGGGCATTTCTTTCAGAAAGTTTCCAGGCTTGTGGACTCAGAAACTTGTGCAAGGCAGGCCTGAGAAAGGATCTAAGTAAAATTTGGCCCTTAAACAGCATCCTTCAGTCCCTCCGGTCACTCTCCTTTGAGGACCTGGCTGGAGCTACACCAGCCCTGCCTTCTTGCACCGTTTCTGTAGGGACAGGCTGGGCGCCTTCTACCTGCAGAGCTCTTTTGGGGATGGGGTTTTCGCACGGCCCAGAGGCGCCACGCCCAGGGCTCTGGCCTGGAGAGACACCACCCGCACCCACCGAAAGAGCCCCTTACCTCCATCACCCAGAGCGTCTGTGGGATTGCCCCAGGCACGGGCCCTGCAGGGGTGCTGCTGTACTCAGTTTGCCCTGCATCCTTCCTGAGCGTAACTGCTGCACTGCTGCTGTTCGGGGTAAGGGCAGATGACAAGATAAGCAATGAAGTCGTGCCAAGTCAGTGAAGGAACCAATCATAAAACCATTTGTGTTGAAGCAGTAGGTCCTATGATTTCTTATTCCTGTTGTAAATATTTTGCTTAATGTTACTATTTTTATAATTAAAAAACACTCGGTGTGGCCCGATCAGGCACTCCAGTGATGGGATGTGCTGTCTCCATCCTTCACCTGTGCTCCTGTGAGCTCAGAGATCATCAGACCTCGAACTGCTGACCACAGCGGCAGCCCATTCTGTCCCAGGGCTTCCCCGCCTCAGCCCCCTTCCCCTGGCCTGTGGGTTCAGTGCCCGCCCTGCCCACGGCCTCACCGCGCCAGGCTGCCTGTGTTCTCTGGGCACCACCAGGGGGCGGGGCAGTGCCCAGACGCGCTTCCTCCTCCCAGGAATAGGGCACAAACGGTCTGCGCCTCTCTCCTGTGAACCTCCCCGGGATGCACAGCAGACCCGGTGGGAATAAAAGCAAAGGCGTGAATGGAGGCCGGGAGGACGCGCAGCCCTCCTCCTCCGTAAGAGTAGAGGCCGTGTGCTGGTACCCCTTCCTTCTCAGAGCCTGGTGTCTTCAGGCGCATCTCAGTGGACTGGCACAGGGACGGGCGGCAGAGGCCTTAGGTACGGGCGCTCCACAACACTCGAGCGGGGTCAGCGAGGGAGTGATGGGAGCCGCAGGACACTGGGAAAGGGTGAAGACAAGATAGATTATGTGGTGCATGCTGAATGTACATGAGTGTGGATAGGCACGCCTGCTGACAACATTGTCAGCATTCCGCAGTTTAGGTTTTTATGCCTTTTGTCAGTGTCATTTGTAGGATTAGGCCATAACAATTGTGTGCCATGCAACTTCTTTTTCCACTAAGAAAGAAAAGTAGGAATTGGGCGCTTTGTCTATTAAAATCATTCTGTATTTTTTCCTTTATATATAAATAAACTCTGAAGGTTTAAAAATTAGTATCTTTTTATATAAACTGTTAATATATGTATAACATAAATCTATATTAACTCATTTCAATAAAATGTTTATTGGCTTAGTTTTTTCATTAATTTTATCTCCCTACATATATTTTCAGTCCCCGCAATTGTTTTTCAAAATCCTTTCTGAAGCAAACGTGTGTGTATGTGAGTGTGTGGGTTCCTGCATTTTGTCAATAAACCTTCCTTATTTTGACAGTAATTATTTTACTCTAACCACATCCACATTATGTCTTCCCTACCACAGTATGTTTTTAAAAATTTTTTTATTGTTCAGTTTCAGTTCTCCTCATCTTCCCCCC
>PVKM010048413.1:0-11211 GCA_004027735.1 Carollia perspicillata
AGGCTTGCCAGCTGCCGAAGCAGAAAGGGCTGGAAGCACACAGATCTCCACAAATAAAGCCTAAACCCCCTCTGTTCATGAAAACAATAAGACTGAACAACAAAGCTGCCCAACATCAGCCTGACTCTAAAATAACAATGTGTGTTTTTAAAGCATGTTGGTACCAGGCCAAGCTTGAAAATTTAATTAAGACAACTGGGATGACAGTGAGACATAAATGCATGACTAGCAGTAATCACCAGCATTTTCTGAACCCTCATTTCGATTGTGTCATTTCCTCTTGTCACCACTGTGAAGGAGTTCCTGGTGCCTGTTTCCTCCAGATGGTGACATTTCCTCACACCCTGAGCCAAGCAAACTGTCTCTCCATCAGATTATCGCCCTGACTCAGAGAACAGCCCGTTTGTAAGGACCAAATTATCAGTGACTTAGTTCTTTCCAGGGAAGCAAGAAAACTCACAGTTCATTGTAGCTGGTGCTGTTTTTCAATCTTTCTGGTTTGCCTGCTGCGTCAGACAAAGCCGTATTGGAACTGAAGTTTCCTTAGTCAAAAATAATAATAAATCACATATGCTATTTAGTTACTTTTCAATGACATTTCTTCTATAAGAAGATTTTCTATAAACCCAGGATTTTCTTTTAAATTCAAATCAATAGAAGGAAAAATCTCCTTCCTTCAACACAGTCCGTTCAGGCTCTACAATGCTCTACTACAACTAGCTAAAAATTAATTTAAAAGTAGACCAAAAACTTAGGATATTTATTAAAAAGAAACACAAGTGGCCACCAAATATACGAAACAGTTGAGGTCTTTTTGTTTTCAAAGTCATGCAGATGTAAGTGAGCTATTTTCTCCTCTTATGAAACTGGCAAAGACGCCTCTTCTGGATGAGAGCGCCCAGCTGGTGTGGACGTGAGGCGGTGGGTTTCTCAGGCAGCGCTTGCCAAAGTGCTGAGTGGTAGGACCTTTCTGGAAGCAATTTGTCCTCATACAACAGGGGCTTTGAAGGGCAAAAAATGTAGCGTGGTTCAGGAATGCCACTGCTGCTCTCTGCTCTTCCTCGCCACGTCACCGATAGAAGATTTGTTCTTACTATAGATCTTCACAGCCTCAACGTCTGATTCTGTTTCCCTATTAATCATGAACCTTTTACCTTTTCACCTGGAAGCACTTTACAGCTTCTCTTCGGCATATCTGAGTTGCCAGCATCGCTGTCTTGTGCTTTGGGGCCATTACTAGGTAAAATAAGGGTGACTTGAGCACCAGCCCTATGAAACAGCAGTGGTCACTCTGGTAACTGACATGGCTACTAAGTGACAGGAGGGTGGGTGGCAGATACAACGTGGAGATGCTGGACAAAGGGGTCACAGCCTGGGCAACAAGACAGAGCTCCCCACATTTCATCGTGCTACTCAGAATGGTGCACAATTTAAAACTTATGAATTATTTGTTTCTAGAATTTTCCCTGTAATATTTTTAGACTGGGGTTGACTGTGGGTAACTGTGGGATAAGGGAGGGGATACTGTGCTCATCTCCTGGGCACTCCCGTGTGTAAGCGAAACCAAGCTAATAAACCAACGTCTTTTCTTGCAAATCCCTTCTTCGTCCATCTAACTTCTCAGGGCCCCAGGTAGGGGCCCCAGGTAAGGAACCCAAGAGGGAACGAGGAAAAAGGACTTTTTTCCTCCCCTTCGCTGGAATGTTACCTCACCACCAAGAACTGAGCGACTTAGAATCCAAAGCCACTTTTGTTGAGTGACAGCTAGAAAGAGGTTGGTGGAACCCTGAGTAATTATTGGTCTGTCGTGATAAATGGTAACGGGAATTATGCCCCATATAATAGAGGTATCACTTCACAAATGCCAATCACATTCTCAGGGTATAAAAAGCAACCTTTACTTTTTATTTAAATGAGAAGAAAAGAGTTTGACATTACATCAGCTTTTTCATCACCTTCTGAGGCGCTTTTTAAACTTCATTCTGTTTGCTTGACTTCATGCAATGAACGGCTTATAATTACAAGTAAGACATCTTAAAGGTATATATATCAACTGACAAAAACAAAAATGTAGGGAGAAAGAATAAGGTGTTGAGGCAAAAATAGGCCTCATATTCTTGCTTCTCACCCAGCCACTGCAGGGCGAGACCTAGCAGGACATTGGTTGCCCGTGACAACTTGATTTAACAAAAGGGTCACCCCTGCCTCTGAGGGGAGAGTAATTTTTTTGGTTTAAAATTCCACTGGCATAGAAATATAATTAATAGGTGTGTCATTTTGCTTAAATAGGTTCCAGAATGTCTAAAATTTCAACATGAAATTATAGTACAAGAAGAATACATTTTATTCAAAAGAAACTTCATATGAATCTTTTTTATCAAGAAAGTTATACCGATCCCCATCCTCTACCTACAGTCTTGATTAGCATTTGAATTTTCAAATTTTCAGCTTCCTGAAAGAAGAGCACATTTGGAGTTAAAATTGCATGAAAAAAAGAGAGACGGACAGACAGAATAACAGTAGCAATAAGAACAGCCACAAAAAGGAAACCTTTTTACTTACCCCGTTGCTTGCTTGTGTCCAGAAAATCCGTGTCCCTGAAGTTTGGGATGCAGCAGAAGCCAATGAGATCGCCCCTCGATTTTCACTGGAGCTATTGAGTAAGAGATTTTTCCTCTCTCAAGTGTTGTTAGTAGGGCCTTCAAATTGTGGCCGCAGAGACAGACCGAGTCGTGGGAGTTATACAGAATCCAACCAGAGTTGTCAAAACCATTTGGTGTTCAGGGGACTGTATCCAACCTCTGTGCTGGCATATCTGGGCAAAGACAGATCAGAGGAAAATCAGCCCATTTTTATAGGACTAGAAAAGAAGTAGGCCAGATTCAACATTTTTGAAATATATAAGGAACTCCTGTGGGTCAGCAAGAAAAAGATAGAAAAGCTAATTTAGGATATTAATAGACAATTTCCATAAAAACTAACCCAAATGGTGCCTCGCCTCCCTAATTATCAGGGAAAAACAAATTAAAACAAACCAGACACTATTTTACAGTCCTTGGGTTGCCAATAATTAGAAACTTACAGAGCACGAAGCTCTGGTGAAGATAAATATTTAAAATATGTAAACATATAGAGACAAAACATTTCATAATCAAGTGGTCCCCACTGAGCATGTCTTCATATTTTAAATATTTCAGGGAGAGGAGGAGAGAGCAGCAGAAGGAGGAGAGAGAGGGAGTGGGGAGGGAGGAAAGAAGAAAAAGATAGTCTTGTGGGCCTTTGTCAACTCAGCACGCTCTTCAGGTTCAATGTCAGTGCGGAATTGGAGGGTTCGAAATGATACCAGCATTATCCTATGGAGGCGGAGAGTGGGAAGCAGGGTCCTGAGTACTCAGTTGGAAGCATTTTTCATGGACCTAGAACCCAAAATTGACTGCCCGGGCTTGAAGCCCTACTGTGCAACTTCAGAGCTGTGTGATCTTGGGCAAGTCATTTCATTTCTTTAGGCCGCAGTTTATTCTTCAGTAAACTAAAAATCACAACACCTAGCTTTGCTGGAAAGCCTCAGTCTTTCCACCTGCGTTTTTTCTTTGCTCTCACACTGCTACACGTTCACACTTCTGACAGTTATGGTCGCCAGATGGGTGGGGAGGCTCCCATCCCAAGCACTCCTGTGATACTAGCTGAATGTCCTTACAATTTAACTCAATTCTAACACTATCTACCTGGAGAGAGCATCAGATCCCGTGAGAATGACACCCCCACTTCAGATGCCAATCAAAAGTAGTAGGTCCTCTGGTTACCCACAACTCCTGTGTCCCTTGGCTACAAATGGGAGGTTCCCATGACTTTTCTCCCCTTTGGATTTGATTGTTTGTTAGAGTGGCCCACAGAACTCAGGGAAACACCTATATTTACTGGTTGATGAAAGTATACGGTAGAGGATACAGATGAACAGCCAGGTGAAGATATACACAGTTCGAGGTCTGGGCGGGTCCGAAGCCCAGACACTTCTGTCCCTGTAGAGTTGGGGTATTTCACCTTCCCAGCACACAGATATACTTTCCAACCTGGACACTCTCTGAGCCCTGTACTATTGGGATTTTTAAGGAGGCCTCCTCATGTAGACATAGTCAGTTATTAATCTCATCTCTAGCCCTTCTCTTCTGCTAAAGGTTCCAATCATGGCTTAGTGTGTCTAGTGACCGGCCCCCTTCCAAGATCCCTCATTAGAACAAAAATGAGTCACCTCATTAGAACAAAAATGCTCCTAGTGTTTTTATCACTTTGAAATTCATAAGAGTTTCAGGAGCTCTGAGTCAGGAATTGGGGGCAGAGACCAATATATATATATTTCTTACTATTTCGCACAACCTCATAGGGCTTTTGTAATAATTAAGTCAGGTAATACATAGGGCTTAGGACGGCACTTGGCACATTGTAAGCCTTATGTAAGTGTTATCTACTATTTTAATTACGTGAAGGAATAGTGTTTATACCAGAAGTTTCAAAAATGGTCTCTTGGCCCTGAATCCAGATTTCCTAAAATATTTACCCCAATATCAAGCCCTCCCTGTAGAGAAAGATGTAGATTAAGAGCAGCAATAAACGCTTTCTCCATATGGAGCCTGCCTCTTTTATTATTTGATTTTTATTGTGGAGTATTAAATGGTTTGTATCTCCCCAGTCCCATTTCAGTACAGGCCTGGATACACACAGAAGTGGGAGGTAAGGACCTGAGAACTGGTCACAGGGAAGCTTCTTATCTCAGTCTTTTCATTCCTCCCCCCCCCCCATGAAGTTCAAGGTCACGTAGCTATTTGAAGACAGACTTCAGCCTAAAATTTCTATGTCAATTATCTGATCAGCAATTCTTCCTTCTGTAAGCCATTTAGCTCTTTTTAAAAATAGTGATATTAGAAAATAATGATAATTCCTCTCTTTGCTCTATATGGTACTTATAACAAAGAAAGATCTGAATAAGCCTATTATCTGATTTTTACCTATTAAAATACAATGACTTGATCTGCCCCCTTACGCCTCCCATGCTTAGAGGGAATATTTCCTGTCTGATATTAGAAAATAGTTATGAGTGCAAGTTATGGGGGAAGTTTTAAGGGTGTTGAGAATGTTCCAGGTCTTGATTACAGTAATGGGCACACACTGTAATAGTCTGTCAAAACATGTTCATCTGTTTATTTTAAAATGGTTAATTTTATCATGTGTATATAATATCATGTGTATATAACTACACAATACACTTAATTTTTTCAAAGTTCATAAAACAGAATTCTTAGAATGTGGGCATCTGGTTGAATATAAACTATAACTCAATAAAGTTAAGATAAAAATAATGAAGCACCTACCAAGAAAAACATGCTGAGTTCTGGGGTCTAGAACAGTAAGGGAAGGAGGTGAAATGCGTAAAATATGCCAAAAGAAAAGGAGCAGGAAAAAACATTTTAAGGCCAGCAACCACTCCCACAAACATAGTGACAGCCACCTAGCAAAGGACTCCGAGAGGCGGGCGCGGTTGCACAGTAAGAAGAGGTGTCAGCCCCAGATGAGAATTTAGCATGCCTTGCATCTGGCTCCAAGGACATAAGTATAACACAGAATCTCCTAGTAGGCAATAAATCTCTGGCCCTGACACCTTTCTCAATAAATAAGAAGTCGATGTGACTCTTACGAGTCCTGTGATATTACTCCGGCGACGGGTGTGTTGGCACGTGTTTCTCGTTCACGTGGTGGGCGACGCGGAGGAGTAGCTAAGCTCGGGCACAAGCCTCTCCTGGTTCCTTGCTCAGGAGAAAGAAACCGCAAAGAGAATTCTGGTGATTTCCCACAAGAACATTTGAGAGATTTCCTCTGTAATGAATTTTAAAGTGAGGTTCATTTTCATAACTTGACTGTTTGCCCCAGAGGTATCAAATTAGAAGCAGGCTATCGGGAGGGGCGGGGTGAACAGGTATATCAAGAACTCTATTTTCTCTAAATGTTTGACTCACACTCGAGGTTTGGTGACTTATCATTGGACACTTTAAGGAAATAAAGTTCTTGGGTTCTTAATCTAAAGGCCTGTAAATTCTTGTGAAGAAGTAAGACAGGGAAATAAAACATAGCTAAGGAAAGAAAACACTGTGCATTTCAGCAGGTATCACACTGTGACCTTTTCTGAGCTTATAATAGTTTGTGGTTCTCTCTCAATATGGATGAGCTCAAGTCAAAGGGAATTTGTAAAGGTTAAATACCACAAAAATGAATTAAGAGTGCTTATCATAATGGGTATAGATCATTATAAATACGACATCTTTTTCTCATTGAAGGTTATGCTTTCCAATGTAGTCAAATTAATGGAATGAATTTTGACTGAAAGTCTAAAGGAGACTCAGGGATGGTTAGCTTCATGTCATCCTTTCAGACCTGCCCTGGACTCAGCTGACATCAGGACTGTGGCTCCTAGAACTAGGTCATGTCTGCAGAAGGTACCTGGGATGATCAGCAGCCACCGTGACTCAGAGCTCCATGATGGGCATGACCTGGGGATTTTGCTGATGAACAAGGTCTAGAAATGGTTTTCTATATCCTGACAAGCTACCTATATTGCAAAGCACTCATCCCTCAACAGGCTGGTTAAACCCAACCCCTAATACCTCCAATTGCACTGCTCAATGCGGGAGCTGCATGTGGCTATTGAACACTTGAAACGTGGCTAGCGCAAACTGAAATGCACTCTAAAGTATGCTGGATTTGGAAAACATAGTAGAGAAAACATGTAAAATAGCTCATCATATTGATAATATGTTGAAACGATCCTATTTTGGATAGAGTGGGTTCAATTAAATCCATCATTGAATTTAATTTCACCTGTTTCTTCTTTTTTATTTTTTAATGTCATGTGGATACTAGAAAATGTTAAACTACACATGTGCCTTGCATGATTTTTACATTGGATGGTGCTGTCCAAAGGGACTGGCTGGCTGCTGCTCGGTCCCTCATGCAGGACGAAGCTCGGTTGCCTCACCACCTCCACGCAGCACCCAGTGGCAATCTTCAGAGGCTTGTCCCTCGGACCTAGAAGACTATACCTGTGGTGGCTGGTGCCCACTTAGGGATTTGGTTGGGGTTCCAGCCCCTCCCACTCACCACATCCTTCCGAGTCACAGCTCTGTACGTAAGTCTTACTGGCCTCCAGCTGCTCCCTGCACTGAGTTGCAACACCCTTCTTCCAGCCTGTTCTTTGACTAGGACCAGCAGCATGGCAAACCTCTGCTGAGTCCTCACCTTACCACTGTTTTCCTTTAAAAAATACATTTTAAGTAACATAATTAATTGGAGTCCAGGTGAATAAATATCAGGACAGAAAAAGTTATCCTTTTTTTGTCTCGATGAAAGTTTTGCCCTATATATATTTTGCCTACATGTATATTTTCCTTTGATTAAAGATACTGTTTCATTTTCTCTCCATGAATAAGAGTGTGTGATCTTTTGTACATCTATTTTCTCCTGGCACAAAATCCAATCCCTTTCTATGATCTGTATGGTCCCTCAGGGTCTGGGGTCTGCTTGCCTCTCCCATCTCTCTTTTTTTGTGACCTTTGCAAGTTATTTAACTTCTCTGGGCCTCCAGTACACGTGTGTACAAAGGGATACCTACCTCACACCGCTGTTGTGAAGACTAAACACATGAAAACGTGTAAGGACCAGAACGCAACCTAGCACATAGTAGACACGTGACAAATGTTAGCTGCCACCATCCCACACTGGAAATGTGCACGCCCCTAAGGAACCGTGTCTCATTGTCCCAGACATCAGGCAACTCTGCCCCTGGGCTTTGATGAATGTGGGTTGGCTGCTTTCTCCATATATAGAAGAGACAGCTGCCGTGGCCCTGGGGCCACTGAGAGGGAAGGCTGGGCTGGGTGCTTTCTCTTCACTCCACAGCTGCTCTTCCCTGAGAAATGATCACAGGGCCCCCTTCCCTCTCCCTCTGGGCACCTGTCATCCACCAAAGAAAATGATCAGACCAGAGACTAAATGCTTCCTGTCTTTACATCTTCCCCTAGGAAAAAAAGAACTGAGCCAAACAGCACCTCTGGGACAGCTGACCTCACTGGACGTGCCAGTGACAGTAATTGAGCAGAAGCTAGGAAGCTGTCACTTGGACGGGTAAAAGCTGGAAGGCTGCACACACTTCTGAAAGCCTTACCCAAGTCTCTCTGATTGCTGGGCCCCGCCCCTCCACCATCTCCATGAGTGGCAGTGAACTCATCATAGCCACGTGCGGTCGTCAACAGGAAAACAGTAATTTATTGAATATGTCATGCTGACGGTCCCTAAAAACAAACACACACAAACACACAGATACGAAGACACACAGACACAATCACTGCCAAAATCCACAGTATTTATGATTTCAATTTTAGCAAACAGCAGGATAGAACCATGCATTTTTTAGGAGAACCAAATGGTGCCCTCTCCACTTAGACCAAAAGGTGGTAGGTGGAACACTTTCAAAACTAACAGAGACTATTCTATACTGTTGTCCCTTTTCTAAATCATGGGATTATAATTCAGAGAAATTTTGTCTTAAGAAGCCAAACTGCATCTCACACATTAGAATACCTTCTTTCCATTTGCAAACTGCAAATATTCATATAGCTAAATTTTGTGTTCAATTACTTCTGCACCAAATGCACTGAGACTTCTCAGGTGTAACTGAAAACTAAAGCTGGCCTTTCACAGTCAACGCAAGCAGGTGGCTCACTGACTAATTGTGCTCCCTTCCTCAGAGTTCTGGTCCCACGTTACTCTTCATTCTTTAAGATTGCCATGTTGGGACTTGTAAAGTGAAGTCTACGGAAATAGACTTATGTTTTTGCACATGGGGGATCTCTCCATGGTGCCTGTGGGCCTTTTTTAAAGCTTTGTTCATTTGGCATGATGATATGGAAAGCAATTGAAGCAGCTCTCCTGTGTACATTATCACATTCTCAAATTTGAGAGATCCTCTCTTAGAAGGACGTCTCAGCAGTTACTTGGCTGCCCGTTGGTCTTGAACTAGGGGAATATTAACAGTGTCTAGCACTCTTCTGCTTGCATGTTCAGAACTCATATCTGTTGAGGAGCTGGTTGGAAATGATACAATGGATAAGGACAGACACACATGTGTCTCAAAGCCGCTGTGGGCATTGCTGCTGTGATGTAATTATCTTTTCCGCTGGTCAAGTCTACATGGAAACCACTTGGTATCAATTCTCAGTAAGCATTCTAGACAAACGAGGCAGCTGCTCTGCTCATAGATTCCTAGCCACATGTTCACTACTGTTTTTTTTTTTGCCTTATAGATTTAAGGCAGTCAGAAACAAATTCAGCTCCTTATTTCTCGTTATGAATATGCAAATTAAAACCACAGGAAATACTACTATATACAAATTAAAAATACCATGGCTTACAAGATAAACTGACCATATCAAATGTTGGCAAGAATGTGGAGTAACGGGAACACCCATTTACTGCTGGTGTGAATGTAAAATGATTCGACTATGTTGGAAAATGGTTTGATAGTGTCATAAAAAAATCAAACATATATCTACCATGTGACCCAGCTATTCTACCTCTAGGTAGTTTCCTAAGACAAATGAAAGCATATAGCTACATAAACACTTTCACACGAATGTTTATAGCAGTTTTATTTGCAATGGGCAAAAACTGGAAGCAATTCAAATACCCATCAACCAATGGGTGAATAAACAAATGGAATGACTACTACTCACCAATTAAAAATAATATGTTCCCAATGCATGGAACAACACGAATGAGTCTCACAATAATTGTGCTGAGGGAGAGAAGACAGACAGGGAAATTTGTATACTAAGTGAGTTAATTTATAGAAAATTCTAGGTAATGCAAACTGATCTATAGTGACAGAAAGCAGATAAGTGATCGCATTTTATATCAATGGAATCATTTAGTGGTGTGGGGAAAGGCAGGAAGGAGAAATTAGAAAAAAGCACAAGAAAACCTTCAGGGGTAGTAATATGTTTATTATCTGGATTATGATGACGGCTTCCTATAATCAAAATTTGTTAAATTATGCCTTTTAAATATATGCAGTTAATGGTATGTCGAGTATTCCTCAATACATTTGTTAAAATAAAATAGACATAGATCTCTGCTCTTTGGTGGCTTACATGCAAGTGGGAACAATAAAAGAGAAGTCTATTTATTAAGTAAAACCATATAAAACTGCCACTTTTTGCAGGCAAAAAACGAACAATATCAGTTTCATAACGGAACCTGATACATATATGTAAATGCTATGGTGTGGTAGAAGCCGACAGGGGCTACGAGTAAATAAAAAGTAAAACAAGGTAAAGCGAGTTTTCAGTAGGGAGTGGTGTGCTCAGGGTAGATCTCATCGAGACAGTGACAGAGGGAAGACTCAACAGGAGCGAGGGAGCTGGACAGGCGGGTATGTGGGGGCGGAGCCGGGACCCCTCCAGGCAGAAGGAAGGGCAGGTAAAGGCCTCAGGGGGAAGTATGCCTCCCCTGTTGAAGGAATAACAGGAAGCCCAGTTGGGTAGAAGCTGAGCGTTGTTCTGAAAATGTGTGGAACTCTGAACAACAGCTCATGAGGCTGGAAAACAAGACTTTGAAAAGGCACAAAGAGAAACAAAGTGAAAACGAACAATAGGAACCGCAGACAAATCAGTGGGGGGTTGGGGGTGTGGCCACAGCCTGGTCGCAGACCTCTCCCAGGTTTGGCTCCTTCCGCTGCCCTAAACTCTGGACGTGGGCACCCAGCCCACCATGACCGGCCTCGGAGGAACTCCCCCCAACTCCCAGTCTTCATTATTAGCTCCGCATCCCCAATTCCAGTGGAGAGAGAGATTCATTTCACCAAGGTCAGGGTCGTGTCCCCAGTTCTCGGTGCCAAGACAGAGGGAAGCAAGCATCTCAGATTTTCAGCTTTTACAGCAGGAAACAGACTCTGCCTCCCCTAGCACCCCCCACCCTTACTGCCCCCATATTGGGGGAGTTCTCTGTCCGTGAGGAGGACATTAGAGGGGGCCCCAGAAAAAGAATCAAGAGTACCCAATTTACCTTCTCTAGTGGTGAAAGAAGTAGTCTGGACTTTACCTGCAATATGCCATCAACAGTGCCCATTAGTGACAGTTCGACGGTCACTAATAGTGACATTATATATTA
>PVKM010048414.1:0-11211 GCA_004027735.1 Carollia perspicillata
ACTTCCTGGAATTGTGTAAGCCCCACCTGCTAACCAATAAGGTATGGCAGTATGGAGTAGCATCTGACCAGTAGAATAAGGCAGTATTGAAAGGATGTCACTTCTGTGGTTAGTTTACCAAAATTGTGAGCTCAGTCTTGCTAGAAAATTCTCTTTTTGGCTCTGATGAAGTGTGTTGCCATATTAGAAAGGGCTGTATAGCAAGGAACTATGTGCAGCCTCCAGCCCATAGCCAGCAAGCAACGGGTACCTCCATTCCAATACCCCCAAGGAATGGGATTCTCCTAACAACAAGGCAAGTGAGCTTGGAAGCAGACCCTCTCCTCAGTGAGCCTCAGGTGGGACCCCCACCCAGGCTGCCACTGACTATAGCCTTGTGAGAGACTGGAGCAGACATCCAGCTGAGCTGTTTCCAGATGTCGATTCGTGAAAACTGTGAGTTAAAAAATGTATGTTGCTTTAAACTTCTACATTTTAGAGCAATTTGTTACTAGAGTGCCCAATAGTCCTGGTTTGCCTGGAAGATATGAGTGTCAAACCCCATAGTCCTATACTTGCGATGCAGTAATGGACAACTAATACTCTTACACATGTGCGATTTCTCACACAGGTGTGTCTTCAAGACAGATTCCTAGAAGTGGGTTTTGGGGGCTCTAAATGGTAAATTTGTCTAGAATTTCATTAGATATTTCCAGATTCTCCCTTGTGGGGTTGTACCATTTTGCACTATATTGAATTGGCAATATGAGAGTGCCTGCTTCTCCTTGTTCTCATGAGTTTGTTCCCATTATCTATTTATTTAATTTAATATGATTGTAAGTGTAAGCTGGCTCAGATTATCTTAGAATAAAGAATGCATTTAAGCATTAACACTAATAGGATTAAAGTGCATGATTTATACTTTGTTTATTCCTATGAACTCATTTCACTGCACTCACAAAAGGACACAAACGAATCTGACTGCATCCAGTCAGTCTCTCATCGGTTGGGTGTGGGTGTGTGTCTCCTTGACCTCCCTCCTCCGTCGCTTGCTTTCATGTAACTGGTTGACTGAACATTCAATTTCACATTCAGTGTATTGGTACATCATGAGTAGAGTCAGCCCAAATGGTACGTTTCACTTCAGGATTGGACTAGGATAGCAGAGGAATGTGTGATGCAGTAGAGGGAACAAAAGATGGTGGCTTGAGTGGACCCTTTGGGACTGCTGGCAGATTTGGTACATTCAGATATCTATGTTCCCAGGCACTGAACTCAAGAGAGTAAATGTGGCTGGGGTAGGAAGCCGATGAGCTGGCTAGCATATGCCCTGTCTAGACAACCAGTACCAGCAGTCACGTGACCACAGGCATGGTGTCAGCATTAGTTTTCCAAAATACATTAAAATGACAGTTTTAGAAAAATATTTAATTGTGGCTCCTTAAAATAAAAAAAAACAAACCACAATAGTGCAATGAAAACATGTCTACAGGCCTGCCTTGGCCTGCAGGCTGCCAGTTCAGGGCTATGGGAATGTGGAGAAGTGAAAAGTGAATCAGAATTTACTGAGCACCTATGGACATGGTTTTTCATATCATTCTGGAATAAATGAATCACCAACCTAATGTACGTGATGAGAAAACTGAAGCTTGAGAAGGTTAAGTAACTTGTTTAAGGTCTTATAACAAGATTGTGGCAGATGCATGCTCAAGTCTTTAGCCACCTAAATCTCTATTTTTTCCACCCTACCAGACCAAGGTCAGTGCTATAGAGGGTGTGAAGGACCTTTCAGTTTTTCTCAGAGACTGTTCCCGAGCTGAAATTAAAGTGCAATGGAAGTGACCCCTTGTTCCTCGGAACTGTGTTACCCGGGGGCAACAACTGGACAGACACCTACTTCACAGTCGTGTAGAAGTGTCCTTGGGCGGCCCCCGGGCAGTGCTCCACTGAGCCTCTCCCTTTGCGTGTGTGCAGTGGCTTCCATTCGGTTGGAAGTGCGTGCAACAGAAGTGTGTCAGTCTTGATTTCCCCTGCGCTGGTTTCAACCCCCCTTTTAAGAAATATTATTGGGGTGAAGGAAACTCAAATGAGGGTAAAATTAGATTAGGAGCCCCCTGTAGATGAACTGTTCTGCTTATGCCCTGTACCTGGCAGAGCTTAGGACCTTGTTTATTATGCCCTCTGTTTACAGTCCTGGCATCCCCCACACTGCTCCCGGACAGTCTGTAAGGGGTGTGAATGGGGGAGTTGTGAAATGGGTGAAAGGGGCTCTTGTAAAAGAAATGAGGTCCTGAAGCCTCAGGCCCACAGGCAATCAATCAGGCATCGGCTGCAGGTCCTCTTAGATTTGAAAACCTGCAGTGGCTATTATTATTATTATTATTAATATTAATTATTATTGCAATTTTATAAATCTGCTTTTCATCAGTTCAGTCAGCAAGTCTCCCTATTCTTTACCCTCACTGGGACTTCGCTTTTTTAAAAAAAGTTTAGGAGTGGCACCTCTATACCTGTCTTGTAGATTTAATTGTGTTTCCAATGATCAAGAATCTGAATTCTTCAGGGTCAAAATAAGTCAGCCTCCGCAAAATGCAAAATCGTGTGATTTAGTAAGGAAGTATTTTGATGCTCTCTGAGTATATAGGTAGTCAGTCATGTGAGAGAATGAAGAAATTAGTGATTTGGTTGCTAAAGTACCTTTTTCCTGATTTGTAGCAAGTTACATGGCTGGGAACTCCTTTCATATAGTTCTGGGACATAAAGTGGTATGACTTGTAAATTATACATTTTTATTCATTTTCAGTTTAACTGAAAAGGGAAGGAGTGAAGATTAGCAGATTAAAATAATAAAAACCTGGTTCTGAGAAAGCTAAACCAGGGGAGAAATCAAACTATCATTTTTAACCTTGCATTTTTTAGCTTTCTCTTTCTATTTTTTAGTGTTACTTGATAAAGTTAATTAAATCCTTGAATCAGAAATCACTTTTGACCGCTACAAATAGAGACTCAAAATACCAATGGCTTTCATAAAATAAGGCTCCCGCCCCCTTTTTTCTTTCACGTGAAACAGAGGCAAGCAGCCCAGGACTAGCACAGCAGCTTCATGGTCATTAGGAACATTAGGTCATTAGGAAGGAGCAGTTTCATGCTCCTTCTCTCTTTTTTACATCTGCATCCTTGGCACGCGCCTTCTATGTTCAAGGTCACTTCACTGTCAAGAGATGGATGCTGGAGCTCTATCTATTACTTCTGCCTTGCAGACCTCAGAAAGAAGGAAAGGGAATGGATGAAGGCACTTGAATCCAAGCTGAATCAATTTTTAAGACCTTTCCCTGAAACATTCTCCAGTAACTTCTGCTTAAATCTTATTGGCCATCCGTACCTATAAAGGAGTGTGGAAATGTGGTTTTTCAGCTGGGCAAATTGCAGTGTCAACCCGTGTAGACGTCCTTTACTAAGGAAGAAAGGAGAATGGCTACCAAGTGGGCAAGTCACAGCCTCTGTGGCAGTCAGTGTGGTTTTACTTCTCACTTTGGGCAGGCCTACCACCTGGGCGTGATGGTGAGGCCAAGGGGAACCACCAAGCCACGGAACAGGCTACCTTGGTCAGTACAATCTAAGAATAATTCATACAGGGCCTGCTTCTGTTGTGAAGTTAGGCATGTCTCCCCATATCCTTGTATTTCCATATTGTTATAGTGTGGTGTATGGTTTTCCTATGACTGCTGTAGCATTACCATAAACTTGGTGGCTTAAGGCAACAGAATTTTTTTTTTAAGTTCTGAAGGTCAGAAGTCAAGGTGAACTTCACTGAGCTGAAATCAGGTGTTGACAGGGCCGTGCTATCTGGAGGTTCTAGGGGAGAATCCATTTCTTGCCATCGCTAGCTTCGGTTGGCTGCTAGCTGTCTTGGGCTGTGGCTGCATCACTCCAGTCTGCCTCCATCGCCACATCACTCTCCCGTCTGTGTGTCTCAGACTGTCTCCCTTATGAAGATACATGTAACTGCATTTAGGACAGATTGTCCAGGATAGGGACGCCTCTTCTCAAGATCCGTAATCACACCTTTTGCCGTATAAGGTGATATTCACAGGTTCTGAGAACTGGAATGTGTACATATCTTTTTGGGGATCACCATTCAGCCTACTACATTTGGGGAATGCATTGCCTTGTCCAGCATCTATGAAATCTTTTGCCAGCTGATAATCCAGCAAAGACTAGTTGGTTTTCTCCCAATTATATGAAAACATGTTACATACATATGATCAAAATCATACAAAGAACCAGATACTTGCCTTTTCTTTCTGTATAAGTTGACATCAGTTAGTGTTAACTGACTTGTCACCTATTTGACTTTCTATTTTTTTGTATTTTTTTTGTGAAAGTCTATTTTTTTCCTCATTAGTTTTTAAATGCAAGGTTTACTGAGATATAACATACACACAATAAAATTCACCCATTTAGGTGTGCGGTTCTATGATTTTGACAAACATACACAGTCACACATCCCACGGAAGCCGCACTACAAAACATCTCCAGAACCTCATGGTCTGTCATGCCTGTCCTCCACCGTGCGCCCTGGAAGCAACTGGTCTGATCTCACTCCTTCACACTTTGCCTTTTCAGCAATGCCCTAAAACTAGAATCATACAGTATAGAGCCTTTTATATGTCACATGTTTTACTTAAAGTAATGCTTTTGAGATTCACTCATGCTGTTAAATGTATCAAGCAGTTTGTTCCTTTTTTACGGCTGCATAGTATTTTAATATGTAGATATATTACCACTTATCTCTCTCCCAGGTGATAGTCACCTGAGTTGTTGCTGATTTTTTACAATTATGAACCAAGGTACTCTAAACATTTGTTTATAGTTCTTTTGTGTGAACATATACTTTAATTTTCTTTGGGTAAATATTCAGGAATGAGTATTGCCAGGTTGTATAGAAAATGTATATTTAACTTTCTAAGAAATTGTCACAGTTTTCCAAAGTGGCTGTACCCTTTCTCTGCCCACTTGACAATGCATGAGGGTTCTAGGGCCTTTGTAGCCTCAGCAGCCCTTGGTGATGCCAGTTTTTTGTTTTTTACATCTAGTATAGGGGTGTCAAACTCATTTTCACCAGAGGCCACATCAGCCTCGAGGTCACCTTCAAAGGGCCAAATGTGATTTTAGGACTGTACAAATGTAACTACTCCTTAACAGTTAAGTGAGAGCTCAGTGCTGCCACCAGGTAGAAACAAGGTGGAGGGCTGGATTTGGCCTGCAGGCCTTGTGATTGCCACCTGTGGTCTAGTAGGTGTGTTGTGGTATCTCAACGTGCATTTCCTTAACTGCTAGTTGTGCTGAAAGACTTTTTATGTGCCCATCTGACATCTGTATCTCTTAGAGGAAGTTTCTCTTTAAATTTTTTGCCCATTTTTCATTGATGTTTTCTCATTAAGTTTTGAGAATTTTTATGTATTCTGGATACTGGTCCATCATTATACATTTTGTGCATGTTTTCTCACAATATGCAGCTTCTCTTTTAATTTTCAAACTTTTAGGGAGATGAAATTTTAATTTTATAAAATCTAGTTCTATCGATTTTCTAATGCTTTTTGTGTCCAAAGAAATCTTTGTCTAAACCCATGTCTCAAAGATTTTCTCCATTGTTTTTGTCTACAGATGTTATAGACTTGAGATTGTACAGACTTGGGATTTTACACTTACATCTAGGATCTATTTAGGGTCAGGTTTTATATGTGTCATGAGTTATAGGTTAAAGTTCATTTTTTGCATATGGATGTCCAAATTTTCCAGCATCATTTGTTGAAAATTCTTTCTCCTTATCTTAGCACCTTTGTCAAAAATCAATTGACCATTTATGTGTGGGTCTCTTTCTGGACTTCTTCTGTTCTCTTGTGTGTGTGTGTCCTTGCCCCAGTACCACACTGTCTTGATCATTGTAGGTTTATAGGAAGTCTTGAAATTAGATGGGAAGGTTCTCTACTGTGAGATAATGGGAAAAACCACACACACACACACACACACACACACACAGAGGTCTCAGGTCTCTGCTGCTCTGGTTCCTGGCAAAAAGCTCCTGAAAGCCTTGCAATTTCCTAAGTGATAAGATCACTGGGAGGATTTTCCTTCTGATATTTGGTCTTTGACCCTGGTTCCTACCCAAACCCCTAAATCCCTTGGAGTTTCCTTGGTGATAGGTGACTCTGGGTGGGCTCCTGGAAGGGGCCTGGCCACCAGAAAGACCAAGCTGTGATTAGAATCTTGGAATTTTCAGTCCAATTCTTCATTCTCCAGAGAGAGGAGAGGGGCTAGAAATGAAGTTAATTAGGGATCATGCCTATATGATGAAGCCTCCATAAGAATCCCAAAAGTATGGGGTTCCGAGAGAGTCCAAGTTGGTGAAGCGGGGCAGGTGCTGGGAGAGAGGCGCCACCGGAGAGGGTGTGGAAGCTCTGTGCCCTTCCCCAGCACCTTACCTTATTCATCTCATCCATCTGAACTTTTGTATAATTTGTCATGTTGTTTTGTAATTAATTGTAAATGTAGAGGCTTCACCAAGTTTTGTGAGTGATCTAGCAAATTATCAAACCTAAGGAGAAAGTGTGGGAATTCCAATTAATAGCTGGTCAGTCAGGAGTCCAGGTGACAACCTGGGACTTGTAATTGGTTTTGAAAGTGGGGCAGGGGTGCAGTCTTGGGGGACTGACCCCTTAAACTGTGAGATCAGACCCTAAACTGTGGGATCAGATGCTGCTCTGTCCAGGTAGATCGTGTGGAATTGAGTTAAACTGTAGGGCACCCTGACAGTGTTGCAGAGAATTGTTTGGTGTGGAGAACACCCACACATTGAGTGTCAGAAGTATTGTAAATGTGCTAGTCATGTGAGAGTAAAGGAGACACCTTTCTTTTTATATTTCAGGTGTTTCAACTATTTCAGGTCTTTTGCTTTTCTAACATATTACTTTTAGAATCAGCTTGTCATTTTTTCCAAAAAGTCCTTCTGAGATTTTCATTGGGTTGGCAATGGAATGATTCCTAATTTTAATTTAAATTATTCATATTTTTGGTATATAGAAATTACATGTTTTTCAAATATTGGCTTTGGCTAAATTTACTAATTAGTTCTAATAGCCTGTTTTTGTGTGAATTCTTCAGAATTTTCTATGTAGATAACCATATTTACCAGATACAGAGGCAATTTTGGTTCTTCTATCCCAATGTGTATGCTTTTTATTTCTTTTGTTGCCTTATTGCATGGGCTAGGACCTGTAGTAAGATGTTAAATGGGAATGGTAAGGGTGAACATTCTTGCTTTGTTTCCCACCTTAGAGGTAAAGCATTTATTCTTTCAATTCAAGGATACTATCAGCTCTTGGTTTTCCATGTATATATCCTTTATCTGTATAAGGAAGTTCCTTTCTATTCTTAGTTTTCTGAGAATTTTTTCATAAGTGAATATTAAATCCTATCAGTTATGTTTTTGCATCTGTGGTCTTTCTTCCTTAGTCTGTTGATACGATGGATTTTCAACTGTTGAACCAATTTTTGGTTCCTGGAATAAATCTCATAGGGTGATCATATGTTATTCTATTCACATATTGCTAGTTGAATTTATTTGTGTTTTGTTAAGGATTTGGCATCCACATTCATGAGGAACATTGACTGGTGTGCAGCTTTCTTGTAATATCTGTATGTGGCTTAGGTATCAGAGCAATACCATTCCTCTTCCCCCACTCATATTATTAATTCTCTTTCTTTCTAAAGTATTCTCAAATTAACTTTTGTATTTTATTTTAATGCCCAGTTCCTTTAATCTCTAAATATCTCGCCAGGACCATCTTCACTAAGTCAACTTTATTGCGTGTGTCTTCTGTAACAAGAATATGAAGCACACACCACAAAGAAACATATAAAAATATGACCTGTCATCTGCCTTTCTGTCAGTCAAACCTAATTTCCCTAAAAATATCATTAGCAAACAGTGAGGATGGTGTAGTGGGAAGAATGGTATTTGCGTGAGAGTTTGGGATTTCAGTCCTTGTCTTACTCCCTATTTGTCACCATTGATTGGTGTTCCAGAAACTGTTTAAACATGTTTGATACACTTTGTGTCAGTTGTTCTTACACCATCCATGTAAGGAATTCATTGTTTTCCACTCAAAGTTGAGGGAATCAAAGTTTAGAGGAATTAACTGGCTTGTCCAAAATAATCCTCTGCGCAGGGATTTGAAGAAGTGTGTTCCGTCCGTCCTGTCAAACTTCCTCTACACCAGTGTCAGAGTTCCAACACAGGGAGCAGCTTCACGAGCTCTGGCTCCTGACCTCACTCCTCTCACCCAGAGGCAAGCCTGAGGAGGCGGGGCCTATGCGCTACATCTGCTTTCAGGCCCTCAGTGACCTAGGAGGGGATTGACTGTGGCCGGGGGAGGGGCTGGGGCAGGGGAGGCCAACGGGAGAAAAATTAGGACAACTGTAATAGAACATCAATAAGATAAAATAAAAATGTATTTGTAAACTTAAAAAAAAAAAAGAAAAAGTAAAGTAAAAGGTCGCAGTGCACAGTGGTAAAGCAGAATGCAGGGTCCTTTCCTTCTAGTACCCGTCTCCTCTTTCAGACCCGGGAGGTGAAGCTCCCTTCCAGTGGGCTGCCAGCAGAGCTTCTGAGAAGTACCTGGCAGAACCCGCGCCCCATCCTCAAACGGCCTCCACACTTCAGCCACATTGGGGACAGAACCAGGGGCAGGAAGGAGGGGAGAGGGAAGAATGAAGTTGTTAAGAAGTACACAGCAGCTCAGAGGGCAGAATGGGGATCAATGGAGGGGATGTCTGAGAGACAAGAGTGGTTCCTGTGTCTCCTGTCAGGTGTCTTTTATGCAGAAGTGTAGCCGAGGGGTCCAGGAGCCTGGAGTGTCTGTCCGAGATGTCTGCTGTGATTCTTTCCCACGAGGAAAATTCACGGAGCTCTCACAGGTAGAAAGTATTTCCTGGGAGAAGGTCAGGATTTAAGGAAATGGGAGTTGTGGAGTGGGGCATCTGCTGGGGTTTGAAAAGCTGAGCAGGTGGAGTTGCTCAGGGAGGCTCCCCCATTTCTTCACTGCCCTGTTTCTGTGCTCTTTTCTCAAAAGCTGACTTGACAATGTCTGTCCATGGGCCTGTTCATCTCAGACTTGGGAAAAGCTAAAGTGATAGGACTTCCTGTTGCTGACCTCCAATTGCACTTCCATAGCCCTTCCTACCTCACCCACCTGGAGCCACCCAGGGCACGGGTCACTTTGTAGGCCTCGTCTCCCTGCTCTGCAGTCCCTGTCCCACCACTTCCTACCTTACCTCCTGCTCTGAAGGTACTGAGGCCCCAACTCACAAGGATTGGCCCTCTGTAACATCCCTCTTATGCCCTTGTCATCTCTGCCGTATTTCATCCCAGGACTTCCTAAGTGCCAAGACTTTAGTTGCTGAAAATTGTTGGTGCTCAAGATCCTACAGTGGTCAGACTCAGCCACCTTCCTTATTTCTTCAGTGGGGAAAAGATATTATTTTCTCGTCACATAAAAACATGAAAATGAAGAAAACCATGACTGGAAATAAAAGTCACTCATATCAAAAGTGAAAAGAACAAAAAAACAAAAACAGAAAACAAAAGTTACAAGAAAGCCATCCATATTATGCAACCCAAAGATAATTATTGCTAATATTTTGTTGTATTTTTTATTTTTTGAAATGTATTCTATGATCAAGGTTTATATTTTGTTTTGTCACTTAATATCTTATTAGGAGTATTTTCTCTGTCTTTAAATATCATTAGGAGATAAACGATCAAGGGCTACAGTGTATTCTGTCATATGGATGCAAATTATTTTAGTCCATCTTTGCTGGGCATTGGATTGCATATAGCAGGGATGTCAAACTCATTTAAAAAATTTTTTTAAATTATTTATTTTTAGAGAGAGGGGAAGAGAAGGACAAAGAGTGAGAGAGAAACATCAATGTATGGCTGCCTCTCATGCGCCCCCTACCTGGCCCCCTACCTGGGGACCTGGCCCGCAACCCAGGCATGTGCCTTGACTGGGAATCGAACCAGCGACCCTTTGCTTCACAGGACCGTGCTCAATCCACTAAGCTACACCAGCCAGGGCTCAAACTCATTATTACTGGGTCCACATCAGCCTCGTGACTGCCTTCAAAGGGCCGAGTGTAATTTTAGGACTGTATAAATGTAACTACTCTTAACAGTTAAGTGAGAGCTCAGCACTGCTGCTGAGTAGAAACAAAGTGCCAGGCTGGATAAAACAAGGTGGAGGGCTGGATTTGGCCCACAGGCCTAATGTTTGCCACCTGTGGCATATAGGATATATTCCTGGAGTTGGGATTTGTTTAGGAAACTCAGGATATTTTTTAACACTTTTCATATACATAAATTGCCAAATTCCTTTATAGAGGGGTTGTCCTGATGGGTGCTCATAGCAGAGTTACCTGAGAATGCACATCTAACTCCATCAGCAAGTGATTGGTTCTACTCTTATCTTTGCTAATTCCATGGGTAATGAACTGAATTCTCCTGCATCAATCAATTCATTAATCAGTGAGTGTCTATGGTTCTCAGCTCTGCCATTTACTCTTTGTATGACCTTTGGCATACAAAGGTCATGCATATGACCTTTTTCTGTAACAATAAAATGGAGACTTTAACAGTGCTTCCAATAAAATGGGTACCATCATAACAGCATCTTTGCTTTCAGGTGCTTTTGGTGATTAAATGAAATAAGGAATGTAAAATACTTTATAAACCATAAAGTACCCTGCAAGCCTATTGAGCCTTTCACATGAACTGTAATCCTTCCTCTTTGGAGGAGGAAGGATGTAAAAAATATATGGAACGTAATTCTTAAAACTGAAGAAATGAAAAAATTGGTGCTGTTTTACATGTGGCATCATTACAGCCACCATGTGCTCAGAATTTCCCGAAACTATTCCCCCTCCCCCTGGAAATTCCATGTGTCAGACATTGTGCCTCAATTTTTGGTTCAGAAATATATTAATCACAGACATAATGCCTGTTCTACAGCAAAGTTCATAAACCTCATTTTGGCTAACAGACTTCAACATTTTTTCTGTAATCATGTTAAGTTTTTTAGTTTTGAGCAATGTAAAAGGCTAGTTGTGTGTATGTATTACTTTTTTTGGCTTTTGGTGAGTCTCACACAGGTCTGTGTGTGTGTGTGTGTG
>PVKM010048415.1:0-11218 GCA_004027735.1 Carollia perspicillata
GTCAGGGCACAGGCAAGAGGCAACAAATGCACAGGTGGAGAAGCAACAGATTAATGCTTCTGTCTCCTCTCCTCTCTCTCTAAAATCAATTAAAGAAAAAAATCTTACCCCTTCCCTTGGTCCCCCAGCCCTGTAGGTGGTAGCTGCTTTCTCTGAGTCCCCTTTCTCCCTCAACCGCCTAATTAACAGCTCTTTATAGCTGATTAATTATTTTTTCATTGATAATCTGTTAAAATAATGAGTGAGTTTTCTTTTTTCCCCTAGCTTTCTTGAGATGTAACTGACGAACGAAAACCATGTATATTGAAGGTACACAATATGATGATTTGATACAACCTTACATTGTGAAATAATTATGACACCCAAGCTAATTAAAATATTCATCACCTCACATGGTTACTGTCTGTCGGTGTGTTGAGAACACAAGACCTACTCTCTTAGAAAATCTCACGTGCACAATATGTTACTACCAACTGGAGTCGCCATTCTATACATTAGATCCCCACTACTTATAACTAAAAGTTTATACCTTTTACCACCCTTTCCCCCCACTTCCTTCACCCCCCAATGGATGGTATTCTGGCTGCTGATGGACCCTGGCTCAGTAATGAACTTGGACTTGAACACAGTGCTGAGCTCCTTGCCAACATGAAATGGGATACTGGCAGTCACGGCACACAGTGGCATCATGATCAAGCCGGGTATCGCCTGGCAGATAATGATGAAGTGCTGACTGAAACAAGTACCCTGGGGGACCACGTGGCTGCCGCACTTGACCGTTTCGGCAGTAAAGGTGACTACAAGGACTGGCACAGAAAGGATTCTGAGTGTACTGGCTTGCTTACAGAAAGAAAAGGACAAGACCGGGCCTCTAAACTTCCAGCCTAAGTCATGTTCAGCTACAGGGACATTTTATGGCAGTCATATAATAATCTTATAGCTATAAGGGCCAATGTACAAGCTGCAGGGCTAATATTGTTAAAAATTCAATACATAATTGAATGGTGCATGTTACAGAATGTCAATGTAAGTGGAGTGCACAGCCTCAGGAAGGCTTTCGTGTGGAAGAAATGACACAGATTATGGAGGAGTAGAGGCAAAGTCTTGGGGACATCTGGGTGAGCTCAGACAAAGTTGACAATCTTTAATCATGGTTTTAAACCTCTAAAGCAGCCTGTCCTCTGCTATCTGAAGAGAGTAGCTTTCCTGTGTTTGCATATCCTACAATAATCTCACCTGGAGCAGGTGTCTTGCAAGGGGATGCCAGTTCCCCTGAAAGCCCACACCAACCACCCTAGTTCCCACTCACCTCATAACTAGTCAGATCAGCGTGCTGCAGGCAGCACGTACAAATGCTAACCCGAGAGGAAATAGTTTATACGCCAAAAGAATTGCAAGTTTTGCTCAGTCGTGCCAGCAAAGACCTGGAGAATATGTGTGGAAATGGATCTAAGGGTGTTAGAGTAAGGTGGATGGGATATAATTTTGCACCTTGTGAATTTATTGATTTGGGTGCAGTTTCCAGAAATCCTGTATTTGGCATGTTCTCCCATGCAGCTGAATGTTCTTCTACCAGGTTTTTTGGTTGGTTAGCTGAGCAATGAACTCAGTGGTGGCCTGTGTTTAATGAGGTGAAGATGTACCCTGGCTGCTGTGGCTCAGTGGATTGAGTGCTGACCTGTGAAGCAAAGGGTCACTGGTTTGATTCCCAGTCAGGGCACATGCCTGGGTTGCGGGCCAGGTTCCCAGTGGGGGCGCGTAAGAAGCAACCACACATTGATGTTTCTTTCCCTCTCTTTCTCCCACCCTTCCCCTCTCTCTAAAAGTAAATAAGTAATCTTTAACAACAAACAAAAATATGCAAGAGTGTCTCTAGCATCTACAGAAAGGAATCCAAAGAGCTGGAGGAACACAAGAGTCCCAACTCATGGTTTTTAAAGGCAAAAGAGAACTACATTTGGCCCTGGCCGGATAGATCTGTTAGAGCATCACCCCAATATTGATCCCTGGCGATACCTGGTCAGGGCATGTACAAGCATCAACCAATGAATGCATAAATAAGTGGAACAACAAGTCCATCTCTCTCTCTCTCTCTCTCTCTCTCTCTCTCATAATCAATCAATAAAAATTTATAAAGAGAGAACTGTGTTTTTGTGTACATACCTGACAAAGCTCCAGGGTCACTTCCTCTTCAGGCATGTAGTATATACAGGAGGCTTCTCCTCTTAGTCTATGTTATGTCCTGTAGTTTGGGAAAATTTTATGTGGATTGCATATATTTAAAAAAAAAACACTTCATCATGCACTAAAGCACAGAACATTTTACAATGTGCCCGCATGTCCCTCAGCCTAAGCCATCGTCAATGGATGGATAAGCTTGCTTTGTCTGTGCCTCCACTCAGCCCATTATATTTTTTCCAGCTTTACTGAGGTTTAATTGACAAATAGAAATTATATATCTTGAAGGTGTGCAAGGTGATGATTTGATATATGTATACACTGAGAAATATTTGTCACAGTTAATGAACATATCTATCAGCTCACAATCACCTTCTTTTTTTCTTTTTTCTTTTCTTTTTTTTAATCCATGTACCCACTGTTTAAACCAGGGCTTTCACACTTTGTTGACCATGATGCACAGGAAAACACACATTGAACATCGCAACTCAGTACATACACATCCTCAGACACACAACTGACACGACAGTTTCGAGAAATGGTATTTATCTTCATTATGTAGTTACCTTTTCTTGTGTGTGAGAACACTTAAGGTCTACTCTTGTAGCAAATATCAAGTATACAATACAGTATTTTTTTAAATAAAGGAACTTCCATTTTTTTAAGATTTTTTAAAAAGTTTTACTTATTTATTTTTAGAGAGAGGGGAAGGGAGGGAGAAAGAGGGAGAGAAACATCAAATGTGTGGTTGCTTCCTACTAAGAACCTGGCCCACAACCCAGGCACATGCTTTGACCGGGAATCGAACCAGCAACCTTTTAGTTTACAGACCCATACTCAATCCATTGCGCTATACCAGCCAGGGCTACAATATACTATTATTAACTATAGTTACCACCTTGCCCATTACTTTAAGGCAATCCAGTTGTTGTATAATTTAATCTCTAAATGGGTGTTTATAAAATATGAGGACTTTTAAATATATGTGCAACCACAATACAACGAACACATCTAGAAAAATAAATGATTGCTGTATCATCAAGTAGAACAGATGGTTATTAAAACAATATAAAGGAAACTAGCAATTCCTCTGAAAGTGTACAACCCTTATGAGAGGGTAAGAATGTACAAACTTCAAATGAAAGGTGTGTCTGGGGCCATTTTTGAAAAACCCCTTCCTTTCCTTTACCAGGGAGAGTAACTTCTTGTTTTCACCCTTGGAAAGGGCTTAAAACTAAACTCTTTTTATCCTTTACCCCAGGTGGGACTCGAACCCACAATCCCTCACTTAGGAAGCCAGTGCCTTATCCATTAGGCCACCAGGGCTGACAGCTGAGGGTTTGCAATGATATTACACTAGTCTCTCTTTCCTCTCGCCTCGTGTTTCCTGTAGGTTATGTATCGTTTTCTGGTTTTATCCCAGCCTTTCTCGTGCCCCTCTATTCCCACATTCGATCTTCACTCCTTCTCAGATCTTTTGCAACATCCTTGGGCTAAAAGAGAGTGCATGTCCGGATGGAGCCCAAAGACCTGGTACCGCAGGCATTAACTCAGCTGGCTCTTTGAATTGGGATACGATCCTCATTTACGATACTACAGGTGAGGGGATTAACCTCTGAAGAACACTTTCCCTGCTCCTTTTAGGAGAATCCGGGGCCCGGAATAACTAGCAGCAGGAAGGCATTTGTTAATGCAACAAGCAGCAGCCGGAGGAGAGGGGCACCAGTCGGACGCTTGGAAAAAGTGCAGGTCTTTGTCTCCATCTTACACCCCACATTGCCCCTTAGACCCAAAGTGTCACCTGGGCCCAGGCCTCCACGGTTTTTAGCAGAGCCCAGTAGCCTTAGGTCTTTGTCCTCAGGACTCTCCATAACAGCTCCGTGTCTTCCTTGCTAGCCCAGCAGCAGAACGTGAGCCTCTCATATCATCAGAGAACCCTGTGTTTACTTTCCTACCATAAGATGGGTGTTCTTTCCCATCTATAAAATGTTTATCTTCATGGCATTTTTCTTCTTTATATTTATGAGCCCTCAATAAACCACTGAAACGGAAAAGAGAAAGTGATATGCCACAGGACCCCAGGTCAGCTGCCCCGAGCACCCAGGGTGCCATTCTCCTAGAATGTGAGCAGTCACATTCTCCTGCGGGGCGAGTTCTCATCACCCTGGTCATTTCACTCAGCCAGAATCCCTTGGAGAGAATTCGGTTCTGCGGGTAGGGACATTTTTCCCGGGTAAAATGATGACTCAATCCTGGGCATACTCTTCATATTTAAATTTTAATGTATACATATACATTCACATAGTAATTTAAGGGTACACTCTCAGTGCAAGAAATCGAAATACTGTATTTGATTTTTTTAAACATACTTTTATTGTGGTAAATATATAATACTAAGTTTGCCATTTTAACCATTTTCAAATGTTACAAAATTGTGCAACCATTACCACTATTTCCAAAGCTTTTTCATCACAATAATCTCTTACATTTTAGAATACACCCGAGGGCAACTCCCCTACCCGACCCTACCCTAACGGTCCAATCCCTCATCTGCCAGTTTTCTTCATCTGAACTATAAATCAGGCAAACCATTTCCAGTGGACTCCTGGGTCCCTGGGCCGGTGGCTTCAAGGTCTGCAGTCATCTTGGCTTCTTCCCACCAGCGTGAATCCCCGCGGTGCCGTCAGAGTCAGATCCTAGACCCCGGTAGGGAGCTGTCCAGAGAGGGGGAAAATATTAAGCGGAGGGAGAAAAACCAACCTCAACAGCGACCACGAAGGGACTTGAACCCTCAATCTTCTGATCCGGAATCAGACGCCTTATCCATTAGGCCACGCGGCCCTGCGAAAAAAATGTCGTACAGCTTTTTCCATGAAGCTTGTCTAGGCGCCTGCGCGGTATGCATTAGTGTGGATCCCCAGAGTGGATAGGAGCTCTGCTCCCCCTACGCCCCTTCGAGCTCCATGTGGGCGGGGCTCGGAGCTGGGCTCCTCCACTCAATTTAGCTCAGCAGGCAATCCTGCTGTTGTGAATTCGAGACCCGGTCTGGCCTCCGCTGCCCCTCCTGCCTGCGGAGGTCCCTTCCGATCTCCTTCCCTATGTGCTCGCAGCCCGTGTTGGGTCAGAAGGTGCCCCCTGCTCCCGCCATCACTGCTTTCCCCATCACGGCACCGCTAAACCTGCAATGCTTTGCTCCAGGACTGTGTCCCCAAACTGGACTTTGACAGTCGTGAAGGCAGAGCCCCAGTCTCCTGCTTTTCTACGGCTTGGGCGTGCAGGTGGGCTGGGAGAGTGATATGTACCCAAAGCTGCCCTTTCCCAGGACATCCATCCCAGCCTAGCGCATTCTGGGTTCGTCTCGGATGCTGCCCACCCTCCCCCAGCCATTTCCCGCAGGCCCAGCATCTGGTTCCCAGAGGCACAAATGTGCCTTTACAAAGTGCCAGACATGTTGTATATGTTATTTCACTTACTGTCCCACCCCCCCTGAAAGCAGACACTACTCACGTATGCAGCATTCAACAGAGGTTTATTGCGTGCCAGCTGCGCCCAGCACCCTGCTGTGAAGCCCCCGTTTATAGGTAAAGTAACCGAGAAGTGGGTGGGGTCCATGGTGGCACTGGGGTATGGCCACCCACCGTCAGCACCGCCTGGGTAGCTGCAGGCAGAGCCGGTGCCTCAGCGAGCTGCGGATCTCCAGGCAGGCTTTGCGGCGCTCGTCGCAGTCAGGACCCAGCACATCCAGCTCACACACCTGACGATTGACCTGCGAGGACCACACTCAGCCTGTGCCAGGTTTCCTGATACCCAGCCTGGCACCCAGTGCATTGTAAGAAGAGCTGCCTTGGAATCTTTGGGCCACGTAGGGCCCAAAAGGACTAGCCATGAGTCCCCCGGCTCTTGTCAGATATGCCCCACACCCAGTGTGGAAGGCTCCCCACCCAGCTAGCTCCCCCTCCAGCCGGAAGGACTTCATTCCACGCCGGCCTCAATCTGAGGGGCTTCAGTGCCCTGCCAACCTGCAAAACTATTCAAACAAGCCAATCATCTCCTCCTGCAGGAACCAGGGGATACACCACCCCCTTACTATAAGCCTGCACCCCACAGCCCCTGCTGGGGCACTCTGTGTTTTAGTGCACCCCTGAGCGTCCCTGCCTGGCTTGCAGGGCACTCTCCCCCGGCTGTGAGTGCGTGACTAATGACTGCTGTGGGCATCATGTGTTCGGCTGAGGAGAAGGATGCCATCCAGCCTCCCCTCCCTGTGGCCAGCCCGCATCCCCCAACACACCTCCGTCAGCAGCTCCAGAAGGTCCCCCCCGGGGGCAGCTCTGAGGACCTCCACCAGCGTCTGGATGAAGTCTGAACCCTTCTCATCCCGATAAGCTACACAGCCTAGGCCAGGGGACCAGGGCCAGAGTGTCAGACTGGCTGACCAGCTGCCCTCCAACCCTCAGGGGCCAACTGATAGTGGAAGTGGGGGCAAGTAGACAGGATAGACAGGACCCCAGGGCAAGGGGATGGGGCAGGGAGTAGGAACTTCTTGTTTCTAAAATAACTTGTTGCTCGATATTTATGCAGCGAATACACATTCACTGTGAACACACAATGCGCTGGGCACTGGGCAGGGCCCTGTACAGGCAGAAGTGCCCTGTCCTCGTGAAACTTTCAGCCTGGAGGGAAAGATGCAGGTACAGGGCTTGGCATAGTCAGCCCTCAGTGCGGGCTCACCAGCATTACCATTGTTATAACTAATAGACATAACAGGAAAATAGCCTAATTGCCATCAGATGGGTACCCTTGTGCCACAAATGCCAAGCCCCACTTGCCACTAAAGCCACTCCAGACTTCCAGCCGGGACGCTGGGCCCTGTCTAGCGGGGCTTCTGGATGACCATCCCCTTACCCTCAGCAGCTGCATAGGCCATTAGGATGTCTGCTTGGTCACGGCTCCCTGGAGCTTGGCCTCTGAAGCCGCTGCCTGAAAGAGGGACCAAGCCCATTTACCTCACATCCCGGGACTCCACCAGCCCCAGCTTCTCCCTGAATCTGGCTCAAGGGCAGCACAAGTCAGTGGAAAGAGTGCAGAGCAGGGACGGGATATCAGAGTTCAAATTTCAGCCCTGCCACTTACCAGCTGAGTGACCTCAGAAAAGCTATTTTGCCTTCCTGTCTCCAGGGTTGTTTCAAGATTCAATTAGGGGAGAAGCCCTTGATTTTCAAAGTCCCTTGTGGTTTAAGATGGTTTTTCTTGGTGGCAGCAGGACCCAAGCTCAGAGCCCTGGAAATGTGCTCTGGACAGACAGCTCTGCCCAGCTGGCCCTGCCCAAGCCGTGCTCCGGAAGGAAGGCAGACCCACCTTGGACATCTGCATAGATCTGGAGGACATCGGCATGGGAGGGGGTGGCTGGTGCTGCCCACAGCCAGCGCCAGAACCAGGGGAGAGCAATGGGCCCCATGCCAGCATCCCTGTGTCCTGGGAAAGGAGGGGACAGGCAGGTCCTTTCATTGAGCAGATACCTGGCGGGGGGGCGGGCTTCTGGGGATCCAGCCCCCAGCCCCCAGAACTCGAGGCAGGCCTACCAGGTTGGAAACATTCTGAGCACAAAATGAAAAGTGCTGAGGGTGAAATGCTCAAGTTCATGGACTTGACCTCTAGGAGACACTGGAAGAGGGGGCAGGAAAAGGGCTAGTCCTCAGGCTTCTGAGAGGAGGTCGGCCAGCTGAGGAAATTTAGGGCAGGACGAGCCAGGCTGGAGGCCAGGACCCGGCTGAGACTCCAGGGAGGGCCCCAGACACCACTCACTGCCACGGCACGCCTGAAGCAGGAAGATCTTGGGGCAGCCCCGCAGGGCCTTGCAGCGGCTCAGCTCCTGCACCAACGCCTCTGGCTGTACTTCTTGCCCATCAGCCCCCAGCAGCTGCCCCTGAGGCCCCCCATGAGCCATCAGGGCCACAAGGGCACAGCTCACTGGGCCCCTGCGGGTGTCCAGACGCTCCCGGAATTGGGCCAGCTCCTCCTGGAAAGCCTGACATGGGAACAAGATTGAGGCCTGGGCCATAGCCACTGCCTCTCCAGTTCCTGGAGGCCCTCCAGGTAGGCTTCTCCAGCCCCCACCCGCCCTTCCTCCCACCTCCTGCCAGCCTCAGGACCAGGGAGGAAGTCCTTCCAACCCCTGCTGCAAGGCCTGGCACGGCCTCATTGGAGGTAACAGGTGGTTGGTTCTGCAGCTGGTTCTCTGGCACCAAAAAGTAAAGAGGCCTGAGGAGAGGGCCATGAGTTGGTGGGTTTTTGGGAAGGAAACTGAGATCCTTCCAGGAAAAGCCTGAGGGTCCAACTGGGGCCTTGAGCAGGATGGCAGAGAAACAGCCAGCCCGAGAAGCCACAGGAGCCCTGGCGACTGGGCTTCCAGAGGCAGGGAAGCGGATTCCCAATGCATGTAGCAGGGAGGACGGAGGCTAGACTTGGGGGTCACTTCCTGCCCACCATGGCGACAGGCCCACTAGAGAGCCCCCAGGATCCTGCGGTGGGGGACACCTTCTCTTAGAGCACCACCAGAAGTTCAGGGCTTCCGCTCACCTGAGCTGTAGGGTCTGTCCTCACGGTGGTCTCAAAGCCCAGAGCCTGGCACAGGCCCCCCAGGGCATCCACATCATGCTGGGCCCCAGGCCGGTCCCGGATCACAGCGAGGAGGAGGGCAGCTCTGTCCCCAGACACGTCATACCGAGTGCTGGGGCTGGGTTCTGGCTACAGACAAGTTAAGGTGCATCAAAAGTGGTCTGAGGACCTTTCATCTCCTTGCCGCCCCCACCTAGGGTCTCCCTGAGCCTCTGTCCCACTTGTCACTGCTGCCACATGGTTGGACACTCTCTCCTGCCCCCTTACCTCAGGCCACCCGGGCTCCACGTTCCCCAGGCACAGTGCCCCCCGCAAGGAGCTCCGAAGGACTGGGCAGTAGATGACCCCTGAGGACTCTTCAGCTGTCCTGCAGAAGACCTGGGGAGGACGGGGCCAGAGGACCCTCATGGGGCCATCCCATGAGAGCATGGTAGGGAGAGAACAGGGACCCTGGCTCCAAGGAACGACTCGACCAGACTCGTAGCTCCTACAGTCTCTTTGGGGTCCCCTGCCATCGGAGGGACGGGGAAAGAAATGAAGGAGGAGGAGGGTACAGGGGGCTTCTATTTCAGGTCCAAGGTCATAGGCTCTCTGGACATGGACTATACAGTGGCCATACCATTGACCGCCACCTTTCAGGGGAAGGCACCAGTCTGGGGAGATCTGAGGAGCAGAGCTGGGGTCCAGCTCTCACCTGCAGGATTACCCAGGGTCACTCAACCATCCAGTAAAAACTTTGGGTGTTGAAACCTGACCCAAATCACTCCCAACCCTGCCCTCCGGGACCTGCAGTCTGATGGAACAGTCAGTGCCTGGACGAGGAGAACCGGTCTGGGCACAAGTATGAGCCTTGGCTCGGGGAGCATGAGGAAGGCGGTCACTGACATTCTGGGGCTGCACAAGGCCGACCAGACAACTAGGAGGCATGGCCAGCAGAGAAAGGGGCCGGGGCAAAGGCATGGAGATATGAAGATGTTGGAGTGTCTGGGGGATCCTGAGTGGGTGTAAGGAAGGGCGTGGGCAGGCAAGGCCACAAGTCTGACAGCACTGGTGTAGACAATGAATTGTGAAATGGTGTCGTAGAATAAATGGATGGGAAGCATGTGAATGAATCTGTGTAACAGGCTCAAGGGAGGCGACTGGCACAGCCCCTTCCCTGAGACTCCCCATCTGGGGCCCCCACCTCCGTCAGCAGCTGCAGCAGTGACCAGTGAGGGCAGCGGCCACAGAGTTCACACAGGCTAGTGAGGAAGGATCCAGGCTCAGGGGCAGCTGGGTGGAAAAGTACAGCGTTGGCCTGGAGGCAGAGGCTCAGTCTCCTGCCCACACACCCCTGATCTGCCCTGCCCCACAATGGGGGTCCCAGCCCAGCCACTCACCCCCAGGAGTACTCGAGAGCAAGAGGAAGACTTTGGGGCAGCCCCGCAGGGCCCCACAACCACTCAGCTCCTGAACCAACTTCTGTGGCTGCCTCAGCTGCCCACTGGGGGCCACCAAGGCCACTAGGATGCAGCCCAGAGGGGCCCCATGGGCAACCAGCCGTTCCCGGAACCCAGTCAGCTCCTCAAGGAAGTCCTAGGGCAAAAATGAAGGGCAGGCCTGGGTCTGGGGAGGCCCCAAGTGGGGCTGAGAGTGCAGGTGGTAGGACAGCTGGGACTCACCTGGACCGAGGCCTCCCTCCTCCAACAGCTCTCAAAGCCCAGGGTCTGGAACACACCCTCCAGGACAGCCACTGCAGAGGCTGATACCTCAGGGCTGCTGAGTGTCAGGGCCAGCCTTGGAGCCTGCACGCAGTACTTCCCCTGGGGAGAGGCAAAGCCAAAGTTGGGCTTGTGGGGCTCAGCCGGGAGCCAGGAGTGGGTTGGGCCAGGCGGTACCTCCTACTACCTTTCTTCCCAGGCTGTCTTGAGCATCTGCCACTTGCGCAGCCACCCGCAGTGTCCCAGACACCAGGAAGGCCATGGTTGCCAGGTGGGTGCTTCCTCTGAGCGCAGAGCTCACCCAGTGCCTTGGATCCCAATCCTTGCCTTCGCCCTGATCTCTGACCTATCAGCTGCTTATGAGCTGAGCTGGACTCTGCCCCCTTCCTTGGAAACTTGAGTCCTGGGCCCCACTCCTTGCTCTGTTCCTTGGGTGCAGCAGTCTGCTTTCCTGGCTGGTACTGACATGCCCCTGCCTGACCACAAGCCTGTGCCCAATCCTATTCTTAGTTCCTGGGCCACCTCTTGTCTGATCTCATTACGCCCCAGCGTCTCCCTTCTGAGCCAGCAATCAGCATCAAAAAAAGTTTGCACTGAGCCCTGGCTGGCACAGCTCAGTGGATTGAGCGCAGGCTGTAAACCAAAGGGTTGCAGGTTCAATTCTCAGTCAGGGCACATGCCTGAGTTGTGGGCCAGGTCCCCAGTGGGGGCCACATGAGAGGCAA
>PVKM010048416.1:0-11210 GCA_004027735.1 Carollia perspicillata
TGCCTCGGGAGAAAGGCACTGCCTTTTTGTTCCCTTTAACCTAAGGCACGTGGAGGGGAATTGTGAAGAGAGAGGAGAGCCTGGACTGGTCCTTGTGCAGGTGACTATTTTCAGCTGAAGTTTGGAGAGTTGCTTGCAAGAGATCTCCATTTTCCTGAGGATGTTCAGGAAGGCCTGTATCTGCTGCTTTGGGATCCAGGTGACATGTCTTGCCATAGAGCTAGGGAGAAAGACACCCCGTCCACCTCTGTAGAAAACACAGTATGCCTCCAGAATTTTGGGGGCATAGGGGAGGCAGCAGGCATGGCTGCTGGGGACCCCACAAGGAGCGTGTCCAGCAGAGGCCTCCAGGAGCCCCACATGGAGGCTGCTGTGAATAGACGGATTTGGGGCATCATTTGAGATGACCCATTGGGAGCTCCCAGAAATATTTGAGGGAAATAGTGCATGGAGTGGGACTCAGTGTCATTGCAACTCATTGTTAATGTAGCCACAAATCACTTATACCCTAGGCAGGCGAGAAGCAGACGCACGCTATACCGTAATCACAGTTGCCCCCGGGTGCGGGCCTCCTAGACAGTCCATTTTCTTCTTTATATTTCCATGACACTTCTCAAATTTTCCACCATAAGCATTTGTAATTAGAAAGACAAAACTATGAATAAAAAGGTATTTTCTCTTTTTCCTTCCCCCTCTGGGGCCCAGTGGAAGCCTTGGCACTGCCTAAGGCCCCTGTGGTTTCTCCCCCTGCTGAACTCCTACAGTCTCTCTTGGGTGCAGATCCGTGTTTATTCCTTGTTTTAGGTGCTTGTGCCAACTCTGTGAGCTTGTTCAGGACAAGGGGCTCCTCTCCCGCTCCAGTCCTCCCTCTCCACTCACTCTGCTTTCGGAGGCCATTTCTCAGAACCTGCCTGGCCTGCTCCCACATCGGGCCTTCATACTCGCTGCTTCCTCTGCCAGTGCCCTCTCCTCCCCCACCGCCCAGAGAGCTGGTGGGCTGTCTGCTGATCACCTTCAGTTTTGACTCAAATGTCACTTCTCAGAGAGGCTTTCCCTGACCAGGATGTTTACAGCTGCGCACCCTCCCAGGGCTTTGCCCCCCTTTCCTCCTTCATCTCTGCCTCTGACACAGGTCTCCGTCTGACACGCTATGTATGATACTTCTCCATTATGTATATCCTTACAATTGTATGTAGCTCTATCCAAGGACCTTTGTCTATTTTGTTCTCTGCTGTAACTACACTAACTAGTGTGTATGCCTTGTGTACATAGAAGATGCTCAATAAATATTTGTTGAATGAGTATGAGGAGGGACCCCCCAAAACCTGGAATTCTCTTCTGGAGGGCGGGCCCCCTGGTAGTACAGGCTTCCCCCACTGGGTGAGTGTTCTGGGAGCCCTCCTGTATCAGTGTGTCAGCTGGCATTGCTGTGAGAGGTAGTGTTCCGCTCCAGTGAAATTGTTTTTGAAGACTCTTTCAGCTCATTTGCCCACTTCATGATGGGTGATTTATGAGCACGCCTGCCCACATCGCACTGTGTTCAGCAGTGTTTGACCAAAAACGACATGACCCCCATGTTTCACCCTCCCTAGGCACCTAATCTCACCCCCAGGGACATTTTTTTTGTTTCCCTGGATTAAAAAAGTCCTCAAAGATAAATGTTTTGCCCATGTGGAAGGGGTGAAACAAAAAATGGCAGAAGCACTAAGATACATCACAACCAACAAGCTCAAAAACTGTTTTGAGCAGTGGAGAAAAGTGTCTTGATAGATGAATTGCATCAAATGGAGAGCACTTGGAAGGTGGCTGAAGTTTAAACATGTAAGAATAAATACACAATTTTTATGCATACATTCCATTTTAAGGGGGTCCCCCTCGTTTATATCACAACAAGAGTTATCATGAACCAGACACTGTGGTAGGTGCTCAGTAATCCCCTCACTCAGTCTTCACTGTGTTTGTGACAGCTAGCGTTATCTCTGTTTAAAGATGCAGAAGCCAAAGCTCAGAGAGGTGAGGTCACTGAGCTGAAGCCACATGCAGTTGCAGGGCAGAGAGTAGAATGTTTGCTTCAGGGGCTGGGAGCTCCTGGGTCCCAAGGCCTCCCCTGCCCTGCCATAGGAGTGATGAGGCTGTCTCTCATTGGGCTCAGCACCCAGCAGGCCTCCTGAAGAAGCACAGGCTGGGGCTGCTGCTTCCCTTGTGCTGATTCCCACACGTCCGAGACCACAGGGCTACTGCTCACAGGTCTCATTCCTCAAAAATGGCCTCCTCTTCCAACTCAGGTCCCTTCTGTGACAAAAGGCCCACGACGCTCGAATCAGAAAAGCCAACTGGCCCCTCCCCCTTCCCACTACCTCTGCTCTCTAGCCTGCATCCTCTAAGTTATGGTGTAAATCAGCACAAGGGGTCTTTTTTTCCTTCTCTCTCACCCATTTTCCTAAAGGAAGATTGGTTGCTCCCTAAGAATCTTTTGAAGACCATCAGGGTGGAACACCAGCAAGAACCCAGATTTAGGGTCACGTTCTGGATCTGCTGCTCCCTAGCTGTGTCGTGGGCTAATGAATGATTCTTTCCCGGTAGTTGCCCTGTAGTACTGTAATGCTGGAAAATGTAGAACCTGCCTGATAAGACACATGCATAAGACAATGTGGTTACCATTCTTAGCTCCATGCCTGACGCATGAGACTTAATAAAGACTGGCTGCTGTTGTTGCTGGTCATGACTGGCTCGGGAACTGGGCAGCAGGGTCTGCCATTGGCTGGAAGGATGGGGTGTGGGCTGTAGACTGTCGCTGACCACCACGCCCATCACTCACTGAACTCTTTCCTAGAGTTTCAGTTCTCAGGTTGTATTCTTTGTTAAAGATTACAGTCATGACTTTTAAAAGACCTTGATTGGGACACTTTTCAGTGTAGTCAGTACACTGTGTTTCTGCTGGGAGGTAATTGTTGCCATCTCCGCTGGGCTGCACAATTTGAGGAATAATTTGCAGAAGCATCAATTGCCACCATGACCAGGGCATGAAGCATAATTATATCTAGTGGAAACTGTGATTGAGCCTGGAATTGAAGCCTGATTTGCAGGGGCTATAAATGAGCTGCCACCTCCAGAGCATTACGTGCCTGCTAGATGGTGGGGCTGTAATCAACCTCAGCCTGTTTCCAAACACTCATTCTCCAAGTTCCAGTGGGTCCAAAATCCTGACTCTGGTGCATGTCAAGATCCCTGCAGAGTCTGGCTGCACTGAGACCTTCCTATTGTCCAAGACATGATTCATAGTTTTCTAGGGAATTTCCTTTACTGTCTCTGCTTTCTAGTTGCAATATAACAAAAGACAATTTGGAGCAATCCATCTGCCACCAGTCCCCCAACAGCAATGCCCTGCTCTCCCCACTCAGTGTTTGGCCCAGGAAGATCTAGTTTTATTTGTGGCTGAAAGGGAAGAAGATGGGAGATCCAGGCCTTCCTTCTCCCTCATGCGAATGACCCTGCACAATAGGAGAATTCATCTCTTGCCCTCACCATGGCCAAGGTCTGCTCTACACATGGGCGAGAGGCCATACTTTGAGTACTTCTGAGAAGCTGATGACAGCATCTGTGACAGGGGAGGTCTCTCATCCCGAAGCAAGGGTACATGTTCTGCCAG
Organism: Carollia perspicillata; assembly: GCA_004027735.1. NCBI lineage: Eukaryota > Metazoa > Chordata > Mammalia > Chiroptera > Phyllostomidae > Carollia > Carollia perspicillata. The sequence continues at coordinate 3,650 of PVKM010048416.1, forward strand.
CCCTTTGTACCACCCAAAAACATGCTGGGAATCATATTTACAGGTCCACAAATGTTATTTGATTGTCCCGTGGCAAGAAAGACTTAATTTGAGGCTCAGTAGAGAGAGCAAAGGCTGAGACAAGATGGCCTATAGGGGCAAAACATGCTGTGTTTGAGCAAAAGTACACATCGTGCATGTAGTCAGCACTTTGTAAACACTGGGGAGAGAGTAGGCAGAGCTGGGATCGGTGTTCACAGATAATTCTCCAACTTTATTTTAGCCCCCTTTCTTACCCTCCTGCAGGCCAGCGTCTTGACATAATTACCTTGGCTACACAGTCCTTGTTTGTATCTCCAGAGAGACAGCAGTCTTTGAAGAAAGAACACAAGTCCTGAGACAGATGACCCAAGTCTGGAAGGAATCCCAAGATGAAGGAAATGTAAAATAGTAAGAAGTGCAGGCTTTTGACTCAGTCAGACTTCAGTTCCAATCCTAGTTTTGTTATATACTATCTGTGAGACCTTTATACCTTAGCCAAGTCTCAGTTTGCTTACTGCAAAATCGAACAAACATCTATTCTGTATGATTGTTATTAAAAGCATTAATGTATGTGTAAAGCATATGTAAGCTGGCTCATCTTAAGTACTGAATAAAAGGCAAGTATTACCATCATTAACATCTGTAAAATGGAGGTATTCAGTAATACTTACTTTGCATTGTGGTTGTGAGAGTAGGAAGAAAAATGACCTCGGTCTGTAGATGTTTAATAAATGGCACTGTTGTTGGGTCTGTTTTTGCCAGGTAGTACACCTCTGACCTTCAGCAGTCACCTCTGCCACTGGTAAAATGGGGAGAGAGTATTTCTACCCCTTCTCACTCCCATAAGGACTGCAGTGGCAGCTGGAGATAATTACACGGGCCTTGCTTGTTTTTTGGCGTTGTGACAAGTAAAATCACATACAACATATTGGAAGCCAGGCATGGGGAACAACGTACTAGAATGAAACACATTGGATTGGGGGCAAGGGGCTTGGGGTTTAGTTTGGTACCCTTTTGCTGACCACAGGCAATGACCAAGTAATCTGACCTTCGGGTGCACACACTGGTGACCTCTCAGCAGCTGTGAGAAACACGAAGGAGAGAAAGTATCATTGTTACTGTTCCTCGAGGGAAAGGCCAGTCTTCTCCCTTTAATCTTTGGAACCCGGCAAAGTCCTTGGCATACAGTAGGCACTCTATATTTCTGCTTGTTTAATGAATTATAAAACTGCCCAGAAGTTGTGTTTTTAAACATTAGTTGACTTTTTTTGCCCATATGTTTATAGCTTTTGGTTGCAGTCTGATTTGTTGGATCCCTGGGCCTGTGTCCCAAAGTATTTTATTCCATGTTAACCTTAACATACACAGAAATGTTATTTGGACACAACTAAAATCAGAAAAAAAACCCTGTCATAAAAGAGTGGAAAGCAGTTCTTTTGTCTATGGCAGCTGTACAGTTTCACAACGAACTGAACACCCATCTCTGGGTTGGTTACCACTCCTCTAGGTTCCCTATTATTCTATGTACCCATTCTGCAGGATTTATCCCCAGGGTGAAGGTGGTTGGCATTACAGAGTCCTGACCTGCTTATGCAGATGACCCTTCGTGAGTAGTTAAGAATGTGAGGGATGCCTTACGAGTCTCCTCCAAAGAGGAAGTGGCGGGTGGAATAACAGATAGAAACATGGATGAGGGGACTGGGCTTCCTGGTACCAAGGGAGAGATCTTGAAGTGGATTTCCTTGGTAGTAGGGGATACCACATGTACCCTTCCCACCCACACTACATACTATTCCAGAATTGTTACAGTGTTTGGTCTCTGAGAGCTTTGGTATAAGAGGGACACGTGTAAAGGTAAGAGAAGGGATGGAAAAGACCAAAATGCTAATAGTTGCCATTGTTGTTTGTGCACTGTGATAATGGCCCTGGAACAAGAGCACTGGCAAAAGTAGAGCGTTTTCCAGATCTGCCATGTATCAAGCCTTCTTCTCATGTTCCTGAGGAACATCTGTGATCGTAAGTCATTCTGAATACCATTTTCCACCCCCAAAGTCTTCTGCCTTTTTTCCTTCCCTACCTCACCTTCCCCCCATCCCCTTCCCACATTGAGTGAGGCTTTAGATTGATGGACTGACTAAAGCCTCACTCAATCACTCTTGCTAGGTTAGGCGTCCCTCTGTAGCCCTCAATTCACTGCACTGTAATTTCTGGTTTATTTACTTACTGCCCAGTTCTGAAAAGGAGGCCCTTTATCTTATTCAACATTCTAGCCCCTAAATAGTACACAATAAAGGTGATGCTCAGCAAGTGTTTAATTTATTTAGTATACTAGCATATACTTCTAACTTATTGCACTTTAATTTGTCTCTAGACACTATAATGGCTAAGCAAATAGAGGTACATGTCATTCTTTTTTCTTTATACAACAGACAAAAAGTGTTGGGAAGCTAGACACCAATCAGCTATTTTTGTTTCGTGGTATCAGATCATCATACTGCAGAGTTCCTTCAAAACTATTGAAGTGCAGGACTACAATGCTGAATAGTTTGTTTAAGATCACAGAATAAAATACAAAGTGTTTCAAACCATTTAAAAAAACAGCAAAACTCGACAACAAAATCTTAAGACAAAAAGTAGACCACTTCCATTTAAACATCAACTTTATATTAAATGTCACAAAACCTAGCAAGATACAAAACTTAAATTCTAGTCACACAAGTACAACTCTTATAGAAATAACACTCCTCTCACCTTACACTACTGAAGAATCAAACAGTAGCTTCCACACCCAGGGCCGCCCCACCCCCTCACTGACCACCTTCTCCTGGGCCCTCACCAGGGCCCGATGCCAGCCCTAGCGTTAGCCCGGGCCCTAGCCCCAGCCCTCGAACTGGCTTCATCTGCCAGGGCCTCACAGTACTGCACTGGCCAGTGCTGGGATTCCTTTTTTTATGGAACTTGGCCTCGAACTCCAGGTTTTCATCTTGCTGGTTTCCAGGTTGCTTGGAGGGAACCCAAGGGAATTCCCACTCCGGTGGATAGGTGTGAGGCACCGCCTGTAACTGAGGTGTCACTGCTGCACGAAATCTTCCCTAATAAGCCCTTTCGAGCGCTCAGAGAGGTCGTGATACTTTGAGGGACACACCCCCAACCGACTCAGCACCTCCTAAACCTGTGCCTCCTTGGCCCTATTATCTCGTATGCAGATGAGACCCAAGATCATCATTAAGAGACCCAGTCTGGGGCCATCCACTCCCAGATCCTTCTCCAGAGGTTTCAGTTTGTTGGTCAGGGTATGTGTGGTGCTCGTGGCCAAGCTGCTTCAGCTCAAAACTAAAGACGTACCACAGATGTTCGGCCCTAGCGATGATCTCAGGGAAAAGATCCTTTACGTCTCCCATAACGTTTTTCGCCATCTCGGAGCGACCGATGGGAACGGGAACTGCACCAACTCCGCCACCGTCTAATTTGGATGGCGGCAGGCCCTGCGCCCGATCAAGGCTTTGAATGCCGAGACCCTAGTGCCTCTCCGGGTGAGGGCGGGCTCCGCAGCCCCTCCTCCCTCATGGCGCCAAGGTCCGCCTTGGAGCTTTCCCGCCGGTGGGGGTTCGGGGCCTCCTCCTGCGAGGTGGTCGGGGTTGCACCGTCACAGCCGCCACACTCCTGCTCCTCTGCCTGAGGGACGCGGAGAACCCCGCTCTCAGGGTTCTGCAACGTGTTTTCGGGAAGCCAGGCGCTGAGCCCCGACAAGGGCCGAGGGATGTTCAGTCCGCTGCACAAACCCAGTGGAGCGGTTGGCAGCGGCTGGGGCGGCGGGAGGAGGACTAGGAGAGATGACAGAAGGCACAGTGTGGCCGCTGGGTAGCACCGCAGAAAACTCCAGAGGGTGACAGCAACGCTGGCTGTGCCCCAGCCTCGCGGCAACGCCACTGCGCAGCCTCAGTCCGCGCCGCGCGAGCTCGCGGGGCTGCTTCCGGCTTTCTCGGGCAAGATGGTGGTCCCGGGCCGTGCAAAGCCCCTCCCCTACCGGCGCCCTGTGGGTGGTGGGGTACTCGTTGGCTTCTTAGGTAGTTGGATCTCTGGGGGAAGTGTCTGTTCTTCACTGCTTTTTAGGCTCGAGAGCTGGAGGGGCGATACCAGAGTTTTCACAACCGAGGCAGGCGGGATGAGGGATGTTTCAATGTACAAGGATGCAATAGTGATGGAGTTCTAGCCATGTCTCCCAGCAGCTGCTTATTTGTAAGTGTGTGCATCTAGGATTTTGAGTGATTTGCTTTGGCCCAAGTGCGTAGTGCGTGGACGTGAAAGCTGGGAGATAAGTCTGCCCGGATAATTAGTGAAGGGTCTTGAACAGGATGCTAGGGAGGATGAAACTTAATTCCAAACACACTGGGAAAATACCTGGACCAGTGTGTACTTCTCATGGCAGTGTGGAGGATGGATTGGAGCAGGGCAGACCAAAAGCTGGGAATCCAGTTCTCAATATTATCACAGTGCAGAACAGGAAGTAGGATTTGGCCTGTCTTGTTCATTGATGTATCTTTAGCTCCTAGAACGGCACTTTGAGGCACTCCATAAACACTGTAAAATAGATGAGGAAGGGGTAAGGGTAGCAGATTATAAGGGGACGAAAGGAAAATGATGAGATATATTGTACAGCTGACAGAAGCAGGGGTATCCAGACTTTTGTCGTCTCTGGGCCACCTTGGAAGAAGAAGGGGTGTCTTGGGGCACACATAAAATACATTGTGACACATAATCACAAAAAAACTCATAATGTTTTCATTAAATTTATGATTTTGTGTTGGGCCAAATTCATAGCCATCCTGAGCCTCATGTGGCCCATGGGATACAAGTTGGACACCCTGACTAGAAAGGTGAGATTTTTAACCTAATCAAATCTAACTACTCCCATTTTTCTTTTTGCATACCCTACTCTGAGCTTTCTTCCACTTCCTGTCTCTTTCTTTTTTTTCCTTTCCTCCCTTCCCCTCTCCTCTTTCTCTAGGATTCAGCCTAAGTGTCACCATTCCAAAGTCTCCATGGCATGCATGGAAGTTATTTATTGCCATTTGTGAATCACCATAGCAATTTGTATTTATTTAGCACCCAGTTAAATAGACCTTATTATGTGCTAGGCTCTGTTGTAATCTGCTTTTCAAATATTAATTTGTTTAATTCTCATTAAGGTAAGTACTATTATCATATCCCTATTTTATAGATATGTCCTTCCTATGGCATTTGTTATTTACTAGCTATGTAATCTTGGGCAGGTTACCTAAACTCCCTGTTCCTCCGTTTCCTTATCAGTAAAATGGGCATAATATTAGAAACAACATTGTGGAGATTATGTGAAGTTATGTGTGTGAAGCATTTAACAGAGTGCCTGGCAAAAACTGAATGTTCAATAAATGTTAATTACTATTTATTGCATTTTTAATGTGGTGCTGATACTGTGCTAAGTATTCACATGTATTAACTGGTTTATTCCCCATAACAGCCCCGCTAGGTAAGTCGTGTTATTATCCCCATTTTACAAGTGAAGTAACACAGAAGAAGGTTAAATAACTTTTCCAGCATAATATGACTGAGATTTGAACCATATAGTATAATTCCAGAGACTTAACACAATATTAATAGGTGTTAGTTATTATTATTATTATTATTATTATTGACCATATTTTGTATTATAATTATTTTTGTGGTTATCTTTTTACCAAAACCAAACATCCTACAAGCTAAGGCTGTGTCTTTAACTTCTTTGAAGAGCCCCTCAGAGTTGGCACTCAGTATATAATTGTCACTGAATAAATGATGGGAGGCTTCCTACTTTTTACATAGGAAATAACATTTATTTTAAGTAAATATCTGACAATTAGACATTTCTAGATATAATTATGAACTTCATTTTAAAAACTTCTGAAAATATATACTCATTTATACTGTATGACTTACAAAATCCAAAAGTTTGGAAGTGAAGCAGAAAGATGTTTATTATAGTCAAGCTCGAGGCTATTACTAGTTTCTATTGTGCCAAACATTTTATGTACATTATAATTTAGTCCTCATAAATCCCTATTAGGAAGGTATTATTATCTTCATTTTACAAATGGGAAACAGTCACAGAGAGGTTAAATCACCTGTCCCAAACCACCCATCTGTTAAGTGCTCGACCGGAAATGAGAACCTAGATCGTCTCTTTTGAAGACTGTACTCATGACTGCCGTGCTGAATTGCCTGGTTATCTGTTTCTCCCTAAGGTAGAGAGAGACACTCCTTCCGAAAATGATAACACTAGACTTAAAATTGTCCACTTAACATATCTTTCTCATATCAAGCATTGCCAAAGAGATATGCGGAAGATACATGCATAGAAAGTACCATGCAGGAGATACATTAAATGGAAAGAGTTTTGAGGGACAGGTTAGCAGTAATATAACAATTTAAAAAACTGAATGAATAAGGTACCACTACTCATCAAAAAAGGGAGCAAACTACTGATAAAATGTGGATGAGTCATTATGTGGAGCAAAAGAAGAAAGATGCAAAAGAAGATACAAAAGGTTACATAAAGTATGATTACATTTGATCTACTGTTCAAGATAGTTTAAACTAATCTGTGGTGATAGAGACATCAGAACAGTGGAGTGGGGTTGACTGGAAAGAGATGCATTAACTTTCTGGGGTGATGAGAATATTCAGTATCTTGGATTGGGGGTTGGTATACATTTGTCAAAAATTATCAAACTGTGCCCTTAATATATATGCACCTCACAGTATATAAATATACCCCCAAATTATAAAAACAGAAGTTTTTTATTGAAGTATAATTGACATAATATTAGTTGCAGGTATATAGCAGAATAATGATTCTATATTTGTGTATATTGTGAAGTGATCACCACAGTAAGTCTAGTTTAACATCTGTTACCATACATAGTTATAAAATTATTTTTTTTCTTGTGATCAGAACTGAGGTATGTATTTTTGTTCTTATTTTATAGAAGAGGAATCTGAGGCTCAGGGAAATTAACTTGTCTAAAGTCACCCAGTGAATAAATGGAAATGCCAAACCCAGCCCAGATTTTAATTTTTATCCTCACCTAAGGACAATTTTTCATTGCTTTTAGAAAGAGAAGAAGGCAGGGAGGGAATGGGAAAAAGAAAGGTGGGTGGGAAGAGAGAGAGACAGAGACATCGAGGTGAGAAACATTGATTGGCAGCCTGTTCGTAGATGCCCTGACCAAGGGTCGAACCCACAACCTTGGTATGTACCCTGACCAGAAATCAGACCCTTGATCTTTCAGTCTACGGGACCAACCAACTGAGCTACATCGACCAGAGCCAGATGTTTTTAACTGCAAATCTCATAATACTTTCAAGACCATTGAAATGGCCTTTAGGTTCAGATTGTCACTGAAATTCACAAGACACAATAGGCTTACCAGGCCTGAGTTTTATGTTACCTTAAGGAGTACAGAATAAGGAGCAGAACAGCACCTTAGGCTAACAGTATCATAAAGGCCTTGGATGTCCAGGG
>PVKM010048417.1:0-11211 GCA_004027735.1 Carollia perspicillata
CCCCCTGGGGGAGTGAGGGAAATAAGGCAAGCCCAGGGAGAGAGATGGGAAGGAGGCAGAGGTTTGAGGCACGGAGCACTTTTCTGTGGGTTAACCAAGGCAGAACTCTGTAGAGCATTCATTTAATCCAGCTCAGGAAACTTGACGGCAGCAGGTCACACAGGCGCTAGGGAGAGGATGGGCAGCTGTGACATACAGAGATCTCCACTGTGAACTCACAAGGAAACATAAACCACTGAAAACAGCATGAGCAGGAGTATAAAATAAAGCGATCCTAATGAGCAATTAGCATATGAAAAGATACTCAAATTTACAAGACATCAGGAAAATAAAAATGAGTGTGACGAGGAGCCTCCACTTTGCAGCCACCTGACTGGCGGATCTGAAAAGATCGGTAACCTCTACTGTGGGGGGAACGTAATAAAAATGCTGGCACGCATTGCCGATGGGGATGCAAATTGCCATAGCAGTTTTACAAAGAACAAGGAAACATCTATTAAAACCTTTAAAACATGTATTTTTCAATCCAGCGATCCCAGTACTTTTGGGACTTAATTCCAGAGAAATGAAAGAATCAGCACATCAGGGTACACACACACACACACACACACACTCACACAGATGCATTTGAAATTTACAGGCATGTAGTCCACGGACATACCACCCTGAACTTGCCTGATCTTGTCTGAAATTAACAGGCATATAAATCTCAAATGTGCACGTGTACCCTGGGTCAAAAGAAACTTCGAAGAGGTCCACATCCCTTACCCCAGGTCTTAGCGAACGCCCAGGGCCTGATGCCCCTCCATCCCCTGTCTCCGAGGAGCGGCTGAGGAGGCGCCGCTGCCTCCAGGGGGGCAGCGTGGGTCCGGCTGGCAGCAGGGGGGAAGGGCAGCGATCTCCAGAGTCAAGATTGCTTTGACAGAGAAAGTCAGGAGGATTTGTTGAGAGGTTAGACAAGGAACGGAGGAACGCCCCATGTTTCTGGCGTAGCAAAAGCCTAGCTAGTGGTGCCTTTGTTACCAAGGGAAGACCATGGGAGGGGCGTGTTGGAGGTCCCACCGAGAGCTCAGGTGGACCTGTTGTCCTGGAGATGTCTGTGACGTTCCTTGGACATACGAGCCTAGGGTGCCCGGGAGGAGCACCCTAGTGTACATCTGGGCACCCAGTTGGTGCTTGAAAGCACTGGAATGCATGAGCTCACAGGGGAAGCAACGAAGAGACCCTGAAGAAGTTCAAACACCAGCTCAGTTATGTCCAAACGAAATACCCGATTCCTGGGGATTTTGCAAATGAAGGCTTTAGAAGGATCTCCTCCCAGCGCCCAGCTCCGCAGGCATCTTTGGCTGCAGGAGTGATGTTGCTGGCCCCAGTCCTCCCCGGGCCCACACGCTGCGAAGCCCACTTGGAAACTGTGTCCCTGCCAGCGGTCCCTGTGCCAGGCCCTGAGATCCCCCTTCCTCCCTCCCCGCTCCTTCCGCTCCACCCCTGCCCCCAGACAATGGGACTTTGGTCTTAAAGTTCTGGGAAGGTTCTTGGGGTTTCACAACAACATTCTGCCTTCTTTTCCATGTGCTACCGCTTCAGTTAATATTAGCCACAGACATCTAGAACGGAAAGGAGCAAGCCGGGCCTGTGGGATTTATATATATTTCAGGGAAGACCAGGAGCATGGGTGCCCAGGGGAGGGCTGGCAAGGCAGATGTAGGAATAGGGACGACTCTGAGGTCAGGGAAGGGAGAGGACCCTGCAGAGGGAGGGAGGTGGTGTGAGCTTTTCTCAGACAGAGCCTGGCTGCAGAAAACCAGGTGCCTTCTGCCTCACCTCCATGTCCAAGTTCATCCTCGGTACAGACACCTGCCCCCATATCGCCAGCTCCCTACCCAGTATTTCCACTCAGACTGTCTCAGGAGTTTCTCGCTTATTACACCCGCGCAAAGGTCTCAATGCTTTATTTTTCCTCCGAAGCTGACCCTCACACAGTCCTGCTAATTTCTTTTAATGGCATCATTTTCATCAAATTGCTTGAGCCAGAAGGAAGGATGGACCATCAGTGAAGTTTCCTTCCCCTTCCCCATGGCCACGGTCAATTACAGTGTCTGAGTTCTGTGGGCTGTGACACGTGAAGCATTACTCATGGCAGCGGTGAGTAATGAGTCCTCTCCTCTGCACATCCACTGTCAGCAGCTCAGCCCAGGCTTCCAGCAATCCTTGCTTACCTCTCTTTGCCTGGAGACTCACCATCCTAAATCCCTTCCGATCGCCACAATCTCGCCTTCACACAGCTGCCTGATCTTTCTAATTCATGAATTTCGTTCTTATTCTCTAATATAAGACTCTTCCAGAGTGTCCTGTTCCCTGAGGATAAATAAATAAGGTCCTTAGGGATCCAAGGGCCTCAAGAGCACGGCCACACCAGCCTCCCAGTCTACTCTGCCCCCCTTCCCCCCACACCTTTCTCTTCAAGCTTAGTGACGCGTGTGTCCTCGAGCTGCAGCTCACGGCCATCCTGCAGCTCCATTGCTGCCCACACGCTGTTCCTCTTGTCTGATGCCTCCAGCTCCATCGTTCTCATCCCCCCTGGCTTGTTCCAGCTCCCACCCCCTTGTCTGACTGAGGTGCCCCCCTCTGATCCCATCATCATACTGTCCTGATGATTTTCACACTGTGCTGTGTTCTTCAACTTAATTTGCTGCCTCCCAACTGGCCTGTGTGTTCTGTGCAGGGAGGCGCCTGTGCCGATAGGACTTCGTGCTCCCTGTGCCGAACACCATGCCCGACACAGAGCGGGCATGGCCCAGTGGTCACTGAATGAGAAATGGGTGATCTCCCCATGTACACATCAGCCAGGATCCCTGCAGGAAACAGAAAACACAGCCAGAGAGGGCTTGGAAGTGACATCTGCGGGGAGACCATTGATGCAGTTGCAAAGGACAGATGTGGCGATATCAGGGACCCAGCGATGGCAGGCATCATACCACCTGCTGAAGGGGCCAGAGGAGGACACAGTTCTGGTGGAACAGGGTGACAGCTGAGACTGTGGAGGCAGGCCGCCCGGAGTAGTGGGGCCTGCTGGGGGAAGGCGGGAGGTTCAGATGATTCCGATGGGTTTGCTTGTCTGCCTTCCTCACGAGACCGGACTCCTTACTAGACCACGCGTTGCTCATCTCTGCATTTTCATAATTGAGCACCGGACCTGCCGTAGAGAAAGTCTTAGTTAATTTATCGATTCATTGTTAATGAGTCGTCTTAATTTCCGAAGACCATTAACACCAGAAAGGTGAACTTTGTAACCTGCCATGTACTCCCCAAAAGAGATAGCAAAGGCTCACCCTGCCCCCAAATGATCACAAAGGGGCAGCCTTCAGTAGCCACCTACAGTGGGGAGCAGAGCTCTGGATCCTGCCTGTCACCCGCAAAGGGCATTCTACATTGACTGTGGACACGGCCAAGCAGAGTATGTCATGGCTGAAGGAGCCCTGGGCTCCGGTAGGGAGATCAGAGAATTCCAGAGGGTCTGGAATGGCTGGGACAGGAGGACGAGTCCGGCAAAGTCCCCCGCAGTCCTTCTTTCTGCCCTCTCGGGTTAGTGTAATGGGGGAACCAGGGCTCAGGCGCTGGGGTCTTTAGTTCAGTATCTCAAGAGGCAGCAGGACTGTCTTTGAACGAAGTCCATGCTCTTCTTTAATCTTTCCAGCAGATACTCTGGAGTGAGTGTGTTTGTTCCACTTTACAGATGAGAAGACTGAGGCTCGGAGCAGCTGGCAGGCCCCCTGGAAGCCACTGAAGGACGTGGCAGAGCAGGACCTGAGCAGGTACCTGTCTCCACCTCATCTTGGGTTTGTGTTTGGCCCAAGGACATGACCAGGTCAGCCAGCTTTCCTGGTTAGTTTGTTTGAGCCTCTCTTGGCCTCAGTCTCCCTATTTAGACACAGCTCTGACCTCTCACTTTTGGTCTGTGACCCACGCTGGGCTGGGAGGACCCCCAACTGAGGCTGGCACCCTCTCCACTCCCGGACTGCATGGCCATTCTTCTAGAGTTACTCCCAGCAAGAACATGAAACCAACGAGTCCAGTACACGAGCTTCAGGGGATTGAAGTTTGAGGTTCAATGTTGGCTTTGGATGCCTCCGGCCAACCACAAATCTAGCCCAAGTCCAAGGAAGGCTTGTCTTAGCCAAACTGGGGGCAATGCGAATGCCCCACAAGTGAGCTCATGGTGGGAGAGCCACAGAGGAGCCACGAGTTGAACTTGGATTGCAACAGCATCGTGTCCAGCCATGAGAGAGAACTTCCTGTTCCAGACCCATGGAATGGCCTTAGGTCACGACTCTGCCTTAAAGATGCAAAGGCCTGGAAAACGTTAACTCAGAAGCATTAGGAGGCAACTCTCTGGCCTGGCCACAGTGAGGCCCAGAGCAAGGTAGGCATTAGGAGAGCAGGAAGAAGGCGGGGTCATGGAGAGCGGGGAGGGCAGGGAAGGCCCAGGGCTGGTCTGGAACGCACCTGGGCTGCATGCCCCTCCTCCCTTGTGTTCTTATCCCGGCCTAATCTTGTCAATCCTGACTGATCTTTAGACCCAGCCTGTGGATGCGCAGTTTCTAACAACAGTTAGGCTTCAGGATATTAACTATGTAGCAGAATGCACTCTTTGAAAGGTACTGATAGTTTGCACCAGAGTCCCTTCAATTCATTTATATACCCATACTTGCAAAAAAATATTTGTTCAGCCCCCTGGATGTGTCTACAGTGTTTTGGACTTTGTGGATTTAATTTTAAGGATAACAAAGTCCCTGAACTTCTGGAGTACAGTCTGAGGGAAAGAGAGACAATAATAAACATGTAAAATACATACAGTACTAGGTGAAGTAAAGACAGGTTCAAGGGGTGGACCATTTTTGCTATGCGGGTCTGAGGGGTCCCTCTACGAAGGTGACAGCTCGCCACAGATGTTTGTTTAGGAAGGGACTTTGCCAGCAGCTTGAGCTGATACTGGAAGCTTGAGAGCATAAATGAATAAGAGACGAGGACTGAAGAAGTGTTAGAAATGAAGATGAATTCAGGGTCAAGGGGAGGCGAGGCAAGAGAAGAGTGAGCCCAAGCCCCAGAACCCAGAGGCCGGTGGCGCGGTGAGGTGAGAGCAGAGTATGATTCCCTCTCTCTTCAAGTTGCATGTGAGTGAACTTCCTTCCCAACCCTCCAGGCTTTATGGTAAGATTTGTGACACGCAGAGGCCTGTGTGTCTGTGTGTCTGTGTGTCTGTGTTTGTGTGTCTCTGTGTGTGTATGAGCAGACAAGGGCTGAGTCCCGAGAGTGAGCCCATCCCAGGGCAAGTCGCAGAATAGGGAACAAAGACACGGAGGTGGCGGAAGGAGTCACTCCCGGGAGTGACTGTCTGTGCTAGAACGGCAATCTGAGACTTGGAAAATCCAAGAGGCTTCCTGCAGGAGGCACTTCCGTTATTTCTTGTTGTATAACAAACTACCCCGAACTCAGGGTCTTTAAACAACCACTTTATTTTTCTCGAAGTTTTATGGATGAGAAACAGTGGAGGGCTCAGCTGGGCGGCTCATCTCTGACGCACATGACAGACAGCAGCTGGGACAGCTGGGGCCGCTCTGAGTTGGCACCATGGTGGGGCCGTCTGCCTGTCCACATTGTCTGGGGACCCTTCCGGTTGGCTGCAACAGACCCAGGAGGAGACTCCCCACACCTCCTTTTAACAGTAACACCCCGAACTGAGGGATTTCCTCTGCACTCTGTCAGTCAAAATAGTGACACGCTGGTCCAGGTTCAAGGGGAGTAGAAATAGACTCTGCCTGTACTAGAAGATTACCAAAGAATCTCCAACCATTTGTAATTTCCCGAAGGAGGCGATGCCCGAGGTTGGGAATATTCTAACGCTGATTACCCAGGGTGCCCGGGCGCTGTTCTGAGCACTGCATAGGTAATGGCCCCCGTAACCTCTATCACAAACCCCCAGAGGGAGCTATAATTGTGGGCCTCATTTTAATTCATAAAAAGTGAAGCTCAGAGAAGTTGAGTCACTTGCCAAATGCCACACAGATAAAATGTGGAAGAACCGGGACTGGAACTCAGACTGCCGGACCCACAGCCCACGCTGATTACAATTCGCAGGCAGCCAGGAGAAGGGGCTGGTGAAGGAAGGCAAGATCAGGGGTGTGTGGCCAAAAGAACAGGATGAGAAAGGCCTGGAGGAGAGGCCAGAAAGCAGGGCCTCCAGCCCCTCGCTGGGGTCTGGCATGCAGTATGGGGAGTTTTGGGGGTGAAGGGCCAGGAGAGGACGCATCCCTCAGTCCAAGGCTCTGGGAGTTTGTTCAGTCACACCTTGAGGACAAAAAGAAAACTGGATTTTAAGAAAGGGAATTCGTCTGCAATCCCACCAACAGTGCACTAGGGTCCCCTTTTCTCCACAACCTCTCCAAGACTTGTTATTTGTTGCTTTGTTTATGATGGCCATTCTTACCAGTGTAAAGTGGTATCTCATTGTGGTTTTAATTTGCATTTCTCTGATGGCTAGCGATATTGAGCATCTTTTCATGTGTCTCTGAATCCTATGGTACATATACACAATGGAATTCTATGCAGCAGAAAGAAAGAAGGAGCTCCTACCCTATGCAACAGCATGGATGAAACTGGAAAGCATTATGCTAAGTGAAATAAGCCAGGCGGTAAAAGACAAATACCATATGATCTCACCTTTAACAGGAACCTAATCAACAAAACAAACAAGCAAGCAAAATATAACCAAAGACACTGAAATAGAAAACAGGATGACAGTAACCAGAGGGGAGAGGGGAGGGAATTTCAGGGGAAAAAGGGAAGGGATTATAGGAACAAGTATAAAGGACACATGGACAAAAACTAAGGGGAGTGGAAATGGGAGGGAGGTGGGGAGCACTGGGGGGATGGACTAGGATGGGAGTAAAAGACAAAAAACTGTACTTGAATAACAATGAAAATAAAATTTAAAAAATAAAGGGAATTCGATGATCAGGCAGCTGGGAGAGGGGGCCCTCGGGGCACAGGGCTGCAAAGACCGGCCGAGAGGTCGATGTTCTGGCCTCAAAAAGCCACCTGGTCGCCGCAGATTCATTTTAGGACGGTCCTGCCCAGCGGGGAGAGAGCTTCCTCCTGCACACACCACTACCTTGACCTTGAGCCTTTCCCCGCCCCTTGCGGTGTTCTCTGAAATGTGGAATAAATAGATTCGGAAACACATGACACCGGGTTTCTCCCCCTTAGGAAAATAAAAACAGATTTTGGTTTTCAAAAAAAGAGAAACTTCTGAATTGGTGCTTTGAAGCTCTGGCCCAAGCCCTGAAGGACAAAAAACAAACTCAGCAAATACTTTTCTTCTTGCCCGTGTTTACTTGGCATCTTCCCTCACCATCCCCCGCCATCCCGAAAGGCCCCTCTCCTCCCCTCCACTCAGGCCACGTGAGGAAGGAGTGGCTGCACGTGGAACTCCTCAGTGGGCTGCGGGTGGCCACCCAGCTCCCAGGTTTCTGGAGAGAGGTCTCGGGAGGAGCCACCACAGACCTCAGGTGGTATTCGAGAATTTTCAGAGAGATTGACAGGTGTTGAAGCCTAAGCCCCATGGGAGGGCATCGTGGGTAACACAATTCTCCAGGGCTTTAGTCTCAGACCTGAGTTCAAATCCCGCGCCTGCACTTCTAGAGTGGGCAGAGCTGGACACAAGCTAGGTGCCTGCTGATGGGGGTTGCTCTCATGCGTCACACAGAGGACATCAGACAGCCATTTCCGACGAGGCCCCCCTGGGGCATTGAAGGCACAACAATGTTTAGCTCAAAATCTCAAATAAAGAGCAAGTAAATAAAAGTGGCATGACTTCAGTTTCTCAATATACCTGTAACATATGAGTATAAAAAATACTGAGAGTCACTCAAATGGCAACAGTGCTTGTCTCTGGTGTAAATCTGTCTGCACCTTTTGAATTCCTTCTTTGAAAGGTTTTTCTTTTTTGAAAAGGAAATATTATTTTTAAAGAACTATAAATTATGTATTCATATATATATATATACACGCCCACAGATGCACGCCCACATAAATCGGTATTAAAATAGCCAGTGTTTCTCTATGTGCCTGATATCTGTCCAGACTCTTTCTAAATGTTTTATTCTAATTTTCACAAAAGCCTTTCCTGGGCTATTATTAGTTGTTGTCATTTACAGGGGAGAAACTGGAAGGCTGAGGAGCTTGTCCAAAGATGCCAGCAAATGAGCAGCAGGGTTTGGTTTCACACGGAGCCTTCCCTCCTCGGGCCCAGAGTGCCCGGCGCTCCCTGCACCCAGGAACCTCCCGCATCTGCCGAGCACGTGGATTGGGTGAGTGGCTTTGGAAACCAGTCTGGGCTGTTTTTCCTGTGGAAGATCACATGGGGCTCAATTCATTCAAAAATACCAGGTTCCCACTGACCTGGCAGCTTTCTCGGGGGCAGAATTTGCTGAAACTCCTAGCAAATAAGGGAAAAGAAAAAGCAGACGGTTTATCTGACCCAGATCTGGAAGAGAGAAGACAGGCAGCATTGTGCCTGAGGGAGGCATGCAGGCCGGGGACAGTGGGGACCAGACACCCGTCCCCCCTCAAGCTGCCCACGCGGAGCCCGAGATGCCCCAGGAGTCTTCAAGGCAAATGGATCAAGTGCCATCCCTGCCAGGGGCTGCTGGCCAGCCGGGCGAGGTGGCTGCCCCTCACCCTCACCCTCTGGTTCCGAGGAAGAAGCTGAGGTTGGCCAGGCAAGTCAGGGGGAGTCAGAAGCAGAGGTTTCCACCTCTCATTTTACAGAACAGGAAGCTGAGGCCCAGAGAGGGGCTCAGAGCACGGCAGTGCCTGAGTGTGCTGCAGAAGCCAGCAACCTGTGCCCTTGACCCTAAGGGAGGCACCCTGTGATCTCTAAGATCACAGCTCGCTGCCACATGGAAGCCACCCCCCATGGCATAAGCGCCACATCCCCATTTAACAGAAAGGAAAACAGAGCACTGAGCAGTTCAGGCACTTGCTCCAAGTCCACCTAAGCAGAAACATCTGAGGTCTTCCCTACTGTTTGCACACACAGAGATTCACAAGTAGAGAAAGCCCTCAATCAGAGCCCAGAGTCAGATGTCCGGGACCAGTGAGGTCCTCGACCACCAGCCAGGTGACCCTCTCATTCACTGACACCAGCAGGCGTGGACTGTGACCAGTTTCTAATTTGCTCTTTGGTGCTGAGCAGTATTTCTCCATGCGGCTGAGCCCCGCTGGGTTAGACATCACCCATGGGTGGGCGTTTCCTTTGTCGTTTCCAGTTTGGGGCTCTTGCCAATGAAGCTGCTGCGAAGAGTCCGGCACAGGTTTCTGTGCAAACATGTCTTTTCTTTCCCTGTCCCCGCTTCCTCCTTCTCCCTCCCCCCGCTTCCTCCTTTCTCTTCCTCCTCCTCCTCCTCCTTCTTTTTCAGATTCTCTTAAATTTGTGCTGTTGCCCCAGGGAGCAGACAGGTGACGTCGACAGTATTTCCCGTGTATTGTGCTGTAGCGTTAATGCTTTCAAGTCACCTCTCTTGGTCCCTGTTGTTCCCCCTCCTCCCCAGTTCCACCCTGTTCTCTCCCTCACGCACGGACAGCATCTCTAGCGTGTGCCCTTGAACATGCACATAAATTTGTAACTAGGGGAGCGTGGCTGAGTCGAGTTCACATGGGCAGTGCGGGCTGGAGACCTCGCTCTGGCTTTAAGTCTTCCCTTCAGCTCTGGGCTGGAGCTTCTCTCCTGCTGCTCTGTGCCCACCTGTGTTGTTTCTAACTGCCACGCGGGGCTCTGGGACACACCATCCACTCTGAATGTCCCCATTCCCTCAGATGGACGCCCAACTGCCTCCAGATCCTTCCCAGTGTGAGCAAAGCCCAGATGAGCATCTCTCCACGTGTCCCTTAGGTCCTTGGGACAATGTCCTGGGACTGGGGTTGCTGGGCCATGGGGCGCATGCCCGAGTGCTCTGCTGAACAGCCTCCCTGGCCGACACCAGGGGGCGTGCGCCATGCAGGCTGCATCTTTAATGGATCATCTCCAGGAAGCGGGGGCCGTGGGTGGATGTGGCTGTAAGAATGCCGGGACTCACAACCATTGGTCCCGAGCATTCAACAGTGGACAGACATGACCACCCGTGGCAGACACACACAGTCCCCATCCAGAGCCTGGGAGAACTGGGAATATAACAGGCTATCATGTGTCTAGAATGTTTTTCTACCGAGAACAACGATGAACTAGTGGGAGTTGTGTGTGCGTGCACACATGTGTGTGCACACCCACACTTGTACTGTGGTCCTGAAAGAAATCTTTGTCTTTTGTGGCCGCAGGGTTGAGAAGCCATGCCCAACACTAAATCCTAACTTTTGATGCAAATTCAGGGTGGCTGAATTATAATGCAAATTGAATCCACAGCCTCCAAGGAAGGAGGGATTGGAGAAGGGTTCCCTCCACCTGGAGACGGGAAATTCCATTCATTCAGATTCATTCTGAGGACCACCTCCAACTCCCTCCCTCTACAAGCCTCCTCTTTTAAGCTGAAGCAACCCTCCTTCCCCAGCTGAGAGGAACACCTTCCTTGTCTGTAGAACCTCTTAGGTAACGTCCCGGGGTAGCTGCGTGCAAGGGGGTGGCAACCCTCCCAGGATCCACCTCCACCACCCCTCCCTGCTTCAAGATTTACGACCAGATGCAATTTCCAGCAGCACTCAGGAATGGGCTCTGTCACCTGCACATGCTGCTAATTTATTTCAACAGGCCCCCCCAGGTCTCATATACTGAAGTGATTCATAAGGATGTTGGGTCAGGGTGAAAGGAACGTGATATTGGAGCAGGCCTTTTTTGCTGCCATGAGCTCACTAACTAGAGATGCTGGATTCACCGCGTCCACCCAAGCAGCTGGGAGTGGGTCCTGGCAGTTTGTCTGGTAGAGTCACTGAAACGTGGACCCAAAGGTGGACACTGCAGGAGGACGTTGAAGTGTAGAACTTCCTTGGTGTTGTGGAATGGACTCAGGGGGATGGGATTTCTGGAGTGGGTTTCATACAATCTTCTCACCTGCCCTGGATTCATACCCGGCAGAGTATCCCGAGGACACACCCTTCTCCAAGTCCGAGGGGAAGAAAAGGGTGGGGGAGGCCCGCATCCCTGAGAGCCTCTGGTGGGGT
>PVKM010048418.1:0-11215 GCA_004027735.1 Carollia perspicillata
TACACGAGGGTCCTCCAGACACAAGACGACCGTCAACTGTAAACTGTTAAAGCAGCCAATAAATGTCAGCAAGACCCCCCAATGGACTGGCCATGGTTCTGAATCCCTTTCCTAAGTCACAACCGAAGCAGAAAAATAAAGAAACCAGAACATGGGTACAGATGGCAATCATTCCATATAAAATGTTTTACTGTCGTGCCAGCACAGATGACTTAGCATGAGTCTTCATTTTGACTGCGTTTTCTCCAAAAGGGAGCCCCAGAGCACAGTCCCAGGGCACAGGCCCAGGGCACAGAGGTCCCGGCGCCCTCGGAGAAGCCGGGCAGCCTTTCATCTCACAGGCCAGGAGGAAGCTGAGACGTGCCAATGCGACTGGCCCCTGGACACAAAGCTAGTTCATGCAGAACTGGGACTGAAACCCGTACTTCCTGACTCCGGTTTGCTAACAGACGCCAACAAGCCACTGGGCGGAAGGCTCGCTCTCCTGAGGACAGGCTAAGCAACGTAAAAAGAAGATGTTAGTAGAGGCAAAGAACAGCATTCATCGACTAACTCTAGGCCAGCCCTGCCACTATGCTCCAGACCTCAGAGCGTCAAGGTTCCCGGGCTGTAGTGACAAAACTGTGTGGAAACACGTGACATGTGAGATCCCCACAGACTCGGGGCGCCTTCACTCAAAGTCTTACGAGGCTACTATTTTCTAGTAGTCTATGGGAGGAGAATGGAAGTAAGTCCGTTTTGTTTGAATGGACGGCAGAGACTGGCTCTGGCATTCGGCCTTCCCGCTAAGTCCCTCTTACACAGCCCAGGCGGAGACCTGCGGAATGGGGAGGCGGAGGCATGGCAGAGGTGTGAGTGCAGTTTATGAAACAGCCACCTAGCTGAAAGCTGCAAAGATTCATGTTAGGAAATAGTACTATTCACTACTAGCTTACCTCTTAAAGCTAAAAATTAACTCCATTAAAACATATTCTACCCGAAAAGATGACTACATTTTCATTATAAATTTGCTATGGGACTCTGACCAGTCTGCTCTGGGCTCTCACAGACCTGCAAACCCACGAAGGGGGAGAAAAAGGAAATCTCGAGAGAGGGAAAGTCTAGTTAAGTGATATTTTGTTTTTGCCCTAGTTCCGGCTTGCCTTATTTAGTACGGATCTGCGAAATATCATCCCTAGGTAAAAATGCCAGCTTAAGAAATTATGCAAAGTATATACACTAGAGTACATGACCTTTTTTTTTAAAGAGACCAAAGCAGTCCAATAATTGTTTACTCCTGTCATCAGCCTACAATGGCGCTTAGCACATGGCAGATGATCAGAAAACATCGGGAGTACTCTTTCCACATTTCCTCTGGTCCCTGTCGATAAGAATACGCAAACGTTATAAAGTATAACAAAACAGAAAGCACAGGAGTTAGTCCGGTCTGGATTTTTCTGGTCCCCACGATGACATTAGAACACTGTAATTTCTTATATTAATCTTGTAGGTCATTACTCACTAATGGGTAGTAAAATCCACTTAGAGAGTCAGAGACAGTCGGATTGCTTTTTAATACAATTACATAATGTGGAATAGAAAAATATATAACAAGTGAGAGTAACATTCCATGAAACTTTGTTTCAGACACACACACACACACACACACACACACACACACAATCCTTACTGAGGGTCAGAGTCAAAGAGTGTGAAAGCTGTTTCTTAACAGTTCTGCAGCGATGTCTAAACTGTTCCTTATTTTTGCTTGTAAGGTTTTTAAATGAGACAGACTGGACGAAGCTCTCAAATAATAAATAGCAAGTCCATGCTATGTAGTCACAGTAGCAAACACAGGAAGACCACCAGAGGAGAGGTGATCCTGTGGGGGGAAGATGGTGGCCAGAAGTGCGTGAGCGGGGAGGGCCTGCACCCTCCTTCCTCGGGACGGCAGCCCAGCCGCACGTTCTGCCTCACAGGCTGTCATGACCTTGCAGTTGACCAAGCTCCCAGGCTGCCTTCTCACCGCCTAGTCTAATGAAAAGATGACCTCATGTGACAGGACTTACTCTGGCTTTAATGTACATCTGGATTATAGGGCAGTAATCCAGGCCCTCCCCTCTAACATCCCAAGGCTGAGAGCAGGCTGGGATGGCTTTTCCACAGGAGGGGTAGGGGGTGGGTCTGCCCAGACACCGCACATGAATCAGCCGGCCAGACATCTTTGTCAAGAATCAGAGACTGGGTCAAACAGGAAAAACAAGGAACCAGCAGAGCAGGAACAAGGGCACAGCCCATCGGTTTCAAAACATGAGGCATTCTTCTCCAGGTCAGTGGTCAGAGAAGGTCCTCAGGTGGAGGACGGTGAGCAGACTGCGACGCAAAGGGCCACACGGTGGACGCACGCGACTCTGACGTGCTGGCACCGCTGAGTCCAAGTGCTAACAAGGGCGTACGACCTGACTTCTGCGAGTTTTAAGTTCAGCCACCAACCAGATATGACAGAGTAAGAAGAAGATTCAGACGCAGAACCAAAACGTACAAAGGAGTCTGCAGAACCTCCTAATGGAAGAAGGAAAGGAACAAAAAAGAACCAGAACGATCTCCAGCCAGTGCACAAACGAGGAGTTAGACCTGGGCATTTCCCACGGCCTCCCAGCCACGGGCGGGGCCCGGGGAGAGGCGCAGGTCCAGAGAACAGCAGACCAGAGGCTGTACCTCCAACTTCAGATCAAGGAGAACAGCCCTTCTCCGCAACAGAGGCGGAGAAGAGGGGCGCAGCCCCGCTCTGCAGAGTCAGAGGCAGAGCCGGGCAAGGGCGAAGTTCTGGTGATCTGAAACCCTTTCGGTGGAGAAGGGAAGCCCTGTTGTAGCCTTGTCTGTTGTACCTTGGGTGGATCTCTTTGCTAAACACCTTCTAAGTCAATACAAGTTTTTTAGTGTCCTTTTCTTTAGTTTGTAACCAACACCTGAATGTTGGATAAGAGACATTTACAGTAGATAGTTCCATACTTGCTTAGTTGACACTGGTAGAAGATAAAATAAAGCATGTTAAAAAACTTTAAGAGTTTATTTGAGCAAAGATTGATTTGAATACGGCGGCATGAAACCAGGAGGGATTAGGAGTGCTCTGCTGCGCCTGACCAAAGGTGGCTGTTGGTGATTTGCTGTCCTCAGGTTCTGATTTCACAACCTTGAGGCAGAGCTCAGACTCTGGCGTGCTTAGGCAGGCCGAGGCGTCTGAGCCACATCAGCCTAGTAGCCTCCTTGTTTCACTCATTTAACCCTGGGCCCCCCGGATGTGCCAAGCACGGCATTCCCCCTGAACCTCATTCATGACTTGGGATGTCTGAAAATCCACAGAACCTCATTATTTTGGAATTCACTTGTATTTAATAATTTAAGTCATGCAGTTAAGAATACAGGCTGGAATATCCAACATCTTATCTGTACAGTCCCACTCAATATTTGGTAGCAATTGGCCAATTTAAACATGCTAATACTTTCAAGCATTCTCATATGCATTTGTTGCTAAGCTAATATTTGGTGGTTCTTGGTCCTGATACTTGAGTATTAGCACTTTAGTTTCATTTCTAGTAACAGGCACAAACATTCAAAGATCATTTCCTATAAATGTAGTCAGTCCAAGGCAAGAACCACTGGCTTTGGTTTAGACACTTGTTTTGCCAACCATGGCATTCAAAATATATTGCTATTGTCTTTTATAGGTGATTTTAAAGAGCTCATTCCCTTCTGAATCAATGAAACCTCTTATTTCTTTAAACAGTTCACAACTATAAGTGAAAATCTCCCCAACTAACCTAACTAGCAGGCAGCCATGAGGGCCAGGACTGAGACTCGGGAGACCCACGTCACATCTCTAACGGATGGACACCCCAAGACAGACACAATGAACATCTGTGATGAAACAAAGGAAGCCCAACCCCCACAGACAGCCCTGTTGTCTTGTATCAGAAAAGGGCCACCTCCTTCCCTTACTTTCACCACAAACACTCTCGGTGACAAACGTCTGTCACCGAGAGTGGGACACGGTTGAAGCGACGATCCCAAACCGCCCCCAGAAGAAAATCTGGATTTCTTCTGAAAGAACAGGGCTGTCAGTTGACGAAACCATCCCTGTCTGGCACACACGGGGCTGTGCACTCTTCACCACAGGCAGGGGTGAATGCCGAAGCTGCACGAAGAATCTGGGGGAGAAAGCTGTGTGCTGCAGAGAGAGGCGACGCCGGGCACACAGGGCTGCGGCTCCATGTGGCAAGTGCTGGGTCAGCGCACGCCTGCGGTTACGCGACGGGCTGCCGCGCAGGTGCACAAATGCACTCTGAAAAACGACCCTCATCCAAATGTCACAGCTGGTTCCAATTCTGGATTTAAAAGTTAGTCCAACGAAGAACACATTGGCAACGTGAAAATGCTGATCTTTTTTTTTTTGTTTCTTTCCAAGAGATGAACAGAAATGAGTTTTTCTTCTATTTTTGTAGCACTCTAATGCGACCTCCCATCAAAGAAGTAACATTAAATAATAGGAAATAGCAAAGGAAATTAGGTAATAAAGGAGAAGATGCTACAAGGATTCCGAAGCAAACATTCATTAATTCTGTATCAGTGAAGGCTAGGGCACAGTATGATCAAAAGCCTGTAAAACACACTGAGCAGGTACATTTCCCATAGTTTAGAGGAAACTACAGCTTGGAAGCTAAGTGATTTAGCTCTCGGCCAAATTTAGTCTTCTAAAGTAGTCTGATCGAGTCTTCTCGTTTCTAACCTTCTGGCTTCCCGTCACAGACTGTCACCTGGAAACGGCTAAGGAAAACCTGCCAAGTCCGTAGGTCTGATGACAAGGAACACCCCAACGACTTTTACCTGTGGCTTCAGCCGCGCACGTTCTAAGTTTAACAAGCAGAAAGCCTCTTCCTTCTATAAATGCTCAACACGCGTAACAGGAAAATCTGGCGTCATCGTTTCAGCTACTCAGCTGGCCAGCAGCTGTGGCTATTTCGGACCACAGGTCCACTAACAGAATCTGTCTGCTAAGGTTCAGCTGCCAGCAACCACCAGCGATGGGAAGCAGAGCCTAGCACTTGGTGCCTCTCTGTGGCCACCGTCACTTACCTCGATGGGTACTTCAGGGAGTAAGCAGCAGCCAAGAAGCCACCAAGGTTGTGTCCAAGCAAGATCATTTTTTCCAGTCCTAGGGCACACCGCCACTCTTCAATGGAGTTCACAAACTGGTTCTCCACCTCTTCCGCGTCACTGTCAAACACGGGTCTGCTGCTTCTTCCAAAGCCCAACAGGTCAAAAGCATAGACGGGTCTATTGGTGCAAAGGTCTCCAAAATTCAGTGCCCAGAGTCCGAGACCTCCTCCAAAACCATGGAGGAGGACCAGTGGAGTCTTATTTGAAACATCGTGAGAAAGCTTCAGTGTCCATATTTTATTTCCATTAGATATACGAACAGGTTCCTTTTTGTACGTGCAGGGGACACCTAACAAAAACACAAAGGAGAAATGCTGCTTAACCTCTGAGAAGGGGAGGACTTTCAGCGCGATCAGGAATTAACAATCTAGAAACCACCCAGTGCCCACTCCTGTGATCTCAGCCTTTACTGTGTCATCCCTAAGGGAAGGACACATTTCGCTGGAGCAAGGCGCCCCTAACTGGCACATTTCACATCTGAGTGGGACAATCAATCCATCGCGGACGAAGCGCACAACCGCGCAGTCGGGACCTGCCGGTGAGTCGTGCCAGCTCTCTGGACCTCTCTCCACACCGGTCCAGTGAGAGTGCTACCCCTCGAGAGCTGCAGAGAAGCTCCTTATCTGGAGGTCTCTATCTTTGCAGACAATAACAAAAGAAAGCCACCTTGAATTTGTCTCACACTTGGAAGATTCAGCATTTGAAGATTAGGCGGTGAAGGCTAAAATTCAGACTCAGAAGAAACATTTCCCCCCTAAACAGTGCATCATACATTTAGGGAAGGATTAACACTAGCTGTATTAAACACATGACTGAAATCTTAAGTCATTTCAGAGGTTAGTAGAAAAAAAAATGACAACTTATAGTAGGAATCCGTCAGCCTCAGGTGCGACAGTATGAGTTCAAGGCCAACAGTCTCTCTGGAGAGTGCAAATCATCATCATTTTGTAGATACAATCTCTTAACTTGCCTTCGGTGCTACGGGAGTAAATGCTTTAGATCTCCCCCTGAACAGACTGAAGATGGAACGACCTCGAAATTCATTCATATTATCAACGGAACAGCTACAGGCTTTAGAGGTGCCCCTTGTTCGTTGTATCTGCCGCGGACAAACCCTGGGGGAGGACCAGGAGTTTCTGCCCTTAACCACAGAAACTGTCTCAGGATCTGCGTCCACACAGTGGCAACACAGAGGGAGCGCGGCATTCGCTCGGAGTGTTAACAGAGCCCGTGCCCCCAAGAGGAGGGAAACACCACCAGCTTAAACAAGGAGATGATGCCGCATGGCAGTGCCAAAGCGAACCACGAGAGCGTCGCGGATGCAGGTGTCCGCACACTCCCACAAACACCACCTGTGGCCTCCACTGGAGAGCTCGCCCTGCTGTGTCAGCTACTTGCTTTCATGTCTGACACTGGACCAGAGGCTGATCCTCACTCCGGTTTGCATCTGTTTGTTCAATGCATGAACTGAGCTTCTAGTACCCTTTCTTATCTCCTGACAAGAACTTCTGTTTTGTTTTTGAACCTTTAATAAGGAAAAAAATTACCAGGGAGCTCAAGAACACTGTGTTTAGTGTGTCACCAGGTCAAGTATTGGGGACACACACGCCAGCACTCGTCAACAGGACACAACACACGTAAACAAAGACACACGCAGCCACAGCATCAGGAAACTGACGCCTGGCACGACCACGCCTCCCTTCCCCGTCCGTCAGCAGCGCGGCAGGAAAGCCCGGCTGGTTTCTCCTCATGCTCGTACCCTTTCGGCACCTCGACCAGATGGAAGTTATCAGCCACCGTGTACGCCCGCCGCTCTGCCCTGGGTGTAATGTAGGCCAGGAACACAGAGCCAGGGCTGGACTGAAGGCACAGGGTGTGGGGGGCGGGGCACGGCCCTGCCCCGTGAGCTCAGCAGCTTGTAAGAAATTCTCATTTCAGTAAACCATGATGACAAGTTTCCCAGCCTTGCAGAGAAGGTCACCCAAGCATACGGAGTAGAAATTTATTTTCATGCTAAAAACCCATGTAAGATGACTGCCTGTCCCTTCTTACTCCCGAATCATCATTCAAAGGCACAGACGAGATCATGCATTTGGGTAGAGAGGGTGAAAAACACACACACGCTGGCATATAACACACAATAATCACGTGTGTGAACTGCACTGCTTAATCCACGCCTCTGAATCGAACCAGAGAACAGACCTGCACCACAAACACTAGTGCTTCAGAGTGTGCCCACGGACCCCTGGGCACACCCGGACAGTGCAAGTGTGGGCGAATACCCACACCATTACACGTGTAGAATTGGAGAATCCCAGAACACCAGGACTGGACGCAATTGCAAGGGTCATCCTACCCCTTGTCGCACAGGTAAAAATCAGAAGGCTGAGAAAAGGGACTTAGCCGACATCCCGTAACTACCCAACTGCAACTCTGGGCCCGGACCAGGCCGCCTGGCTCGGTCCAGTATCCGTTCCACTCCTGCCCTGGACCACTTAAGGCCTGCTCTCAGTGTAGTCTAGGGGCCTCGGGGGAACCTCTGAGACCCTTTAGGAGATGTATGAGGTCAAAACTATGTTCTTAACAATACTAAGACTTCATTTGCCTTTTCACTCTCATTCTTTGATGGGTACACAGTAGAGTTCTCCAGAGGTCACAGAAGATGTGAATGCGGTCTCGATGCAGAAGCCCCTGGGGGGTCCAGATGCCTTCTATGATTATTAAGCCGACAATAAAGGTGTTTGTACACATGTAAACTCCTTACCACATTTCTGGTTGGGAAGTAGTTGTTTTTAGAAAATATGTTATTTATTTTAACCTATAATGGGTTTATTATTTTAAGATAAATTAATAAATTTACATGTAGATTTTTTAATCCTCACCTGAGGATAAGTTTATTGATTTTAGAAAGAGAAAGGTGGTGGTGGAGGGGAGGCTGAGAGTCACATCAACGTGAGAGAAAAACAGAGTGGCTGCCTCCTGTACGTGCCCCAAACAGGGAAGATCAGACCCGCAACCCAAATATGTGCCCTGACCAGGAATCGAACCCATGACTGTTTGGTGTATGGGCTGACAACACTCTAACCAACCGTGCCACCAGGCCAAGGCTAAATTAGCATATTTTAAGTTATTCAGTTTTCATTTCTAATACGGTAAATGACAGCTCTTACCTATTTGAAAAGAAAGCTCCATAGGGTGCTTACTCCTTTAGGAGTAGAACAGACACCCAAGACTGAAACGCATGAGACCTCTGCCCCCCGCATTTAGGCACTTGCTGATGGCATGGAAGAGAAAAAGGTTCTTTTGCCAACAACGAACACACCACAAACTCTCATCTTCAGTTTCAGGACAATGCGATTATTGGACCTATTTAAGCAAACAGCTCAGTTAACTTACAAGAAGAAAACCTTACATTTTAACATTTTCTCTTCAGCTTCTTTAAGGTGTGATGTAGACGTAGGGCACCATGTGGGAAGCCAACCAGTTAGCCATCCTGACCTGGAGCATCAAAAACAAAATGCAAATAGGTGAGGTAGTGTTCTCAACTCCCGACTGTTAGACACAGGCACAGGAAACTTACTGCCAGCCGACGCTGACGCCGTGTCCGTGCGACAGAATCTGCCCGACAGGCACAAAGCCTTGTGGAAAAGTGCTGGGGTGCACGCACTCGCCTGCAGCCTGCGAACCCACAAGCAGATGGCCGGGTCCGCCTCGTTGGTGTGGGTAGTCAGACCCATGTAATCCAGCAAGGTCAAATGTGGGCAGAGTAAGTAAGAGAAGACGAAGAGGGCGCTCCCCCACCCCACCGCAAGACGGCTCTCGTGAGGGCGGAAGCTCGGGAAGGTCAGGGACCACGAGCAGGCTAATTTCCGAGACAGGTTCACAACGGGCATGAAATGCACCTGCCACGAGGGGTGAGAGGAATCTTATGAAAATACAAGATTGTTTTCATAAAAAGGCTTCAAATCTCACAGTTAAGAGTGGAATATTAAAGCCATGTCCTATCTGTATCTCCCCCATTCTTTTTGCAGGGCTTGGGGGGCAGGGAGGTGGAGCAAACCTACAGTTGGCCTGTGGGGGCGAATCCCAGAAAACCCCTCGATCCAGCTGAAACGGGGATGAGCGTTACTAGTCAGAGCTCTACGTCCAGAGGAAGAGGGACTCAGGACTGACTGAAGCTGGTGGCTCTGGCTCCAGTGCTCTGTCATCCCCCCTTCACTGCCCCTCCCAGGGACTGGCCCGTGTCGGTCTGCGGAGGGCGCACTGGTCAGCTGTCCGTGGCACAGCTCTGGGCTCCAGCAAACAGCAGAGGGAAAGAACGAGGCAGGCACCCGGCAGAAGGCAGCTGAACAAAGGCGCGAGGGAGGCGGGCCCGAGGCAGCAGGTGAAGAGAGGTGTGGGGAGGCTGGAACCCACAGGCTTTGCTGGTGGCCGGGGAAGGAGGGGGTGGGCCTGCCATTCCTGCCCTGGCATCAGCAGACTGCCGGCTCCTCGTAACAATCTGGGACAATCAATGCAGAGCTTTAGCAGCCACGCCACAGTTAGCAAGGGCACATGACCGGTCTCACCTGAAGTGAACACTTGCTAATGAAAGAGAAAACACATTAGAGGAGAAAGAGACCAACTACTACGGATGCCAGATGGAACCTGCTCTCGGCTGAACCAAGGCTGTGGGACAGAAATGGCGACAGGAAGGCGAGCCACGGACTGTTTACAATAACACAGGCTGAAAGGTACACACCGACAACGAGGAGGAGGTCCAGTTCTGGAGATCAGAGGCGCAGCGCAGCGAGCACAGTCACTGATGCCACACTACAGACTTCAAACTGCTAAGAGAGTGGGTCTCTAATCTTCTCGCCATAACGAAACAACTGTAATTGTGTGACACGACGGAAGTGTTAGCTAAGGCCGAGGACGGCAGTCGTGCCGCAGTGCCTCAATGTGCTAAATTGACACGCTGCACGCCTTAAACTTACACGGTATCACGTCCATTACATCTCACGTTACTCAACTACGATGGTACGTTTTTGTCCGCTCTTTTCTCTCTCCAGTCTCTAGACGTACAAGACTCCCCGCTCTCTTGCTTCTTGGTTCTGAGTACCCTGGGACAGGCATGTCCCCTTCCTTTCATGATCATCACACCCCTTGCCAACCTCAGATCAGATTTCATTCCTCGGATAGGGGTGGACCAAGGTGGCAGGACGACACCCTGCACTCGAACTTTCTTTTCTTCTCAAGTTTGAAAAGTTCCTGTGTATTCATCAGTATCCTTACCCAGCTGCAATATCCCTGAAGGTAAGGACTCTAGAGGTGCTCACGACTAAGTCAGTTTCTACTCCAATACCTGTGATGTTAATAAATACAGAGTGATGAAATGAATGGAAACAGCTATCGCTTCGTCTGAAATGAAGTGGTTGCAGTGAATTACAAGGGGATCGCCTGCCTGAGCAGTGAGAGCATTTGCTGGGACTGGATGACAGATGCATGCGCCTGCCAAAACTTAACACACGGACACTTAAAATGTAAGCAATTCATAATAACAAAATTTTATACCAAAAAAGGTAAAGCAGGCTGGATTTGATAACTGGTTGGATATAAAGGTATAACAGAGGCTTCCTAGGTTTCTTAGGTGCCACTAATAACATCACAGAACACATGCGTAAGAATAGGTCTGAGTAGAGGAGGGGGCTAGGTTTTGGGTGGGCTGACCCAGCATCCAGCTTTTTCTAAGCTTTGTAGGCTCACCCCCTGCGTTTCCCTTCCCTGGGAAACTCCTCTGGGCACGGCATGTCAGGGGCACTCAGTAACATTTGCTCAATGATTACGTACCTCACGGTCCAGGTTACCCCTATTTCAGAGGTGTGAAAACTGAGGTTCAGAAATGTTAAACACCAGGCAGGCCCAAGAGTATATGGCTCGGAAGTTAAGTGACACGAGCAGAGATCTGAGTTCGAAGCCCCTGTTTTCTCCGGTGACTGCCTTCCTTACACTGTATGAGGACTTCTCGTTACCGACACGA
>PVKM010048419.1:0-11206 GCA_004027735.1 Carollia perspicillata
CGTTCACTGATGGGCACATAGACTGTTTCCAGCACTTGGCTATTGTAAATAATGCTGCTATGAACATTGGGGTGCATAGGTTCTTTCAAATTACTGCCTTTGATTACTGCCTTTATCTTGTTGTTAACCCATTCATTGTTTATTTTCATGTTGTTTAGCCTCATGTGTATGTGTACATTTGTTTTCTTTCTGTAAATGATTTCTAATTTCATACCATTGTGATGGGAGAAGATGCATGATATGATTTTATTTTTCTTAAATTGATTAAGACTTATTTTGTGGCCTACCATGTGGTCTACCTAGGCAAATTTGGTGTTTCTTAGGTGTGCTTGAGAAACACTTGTATTCTACTTTTTGGTGACATGTCCTAAAAATCTGATATGAATGTATGTGGTTTAATTTGTCATTTAATGTCACATTTTCCTCATTTATTTTCTGTCTGATTGATCTGTCCATTGATGCCTGTGTGTTGCTGTGTTACTGTCGATCTCTCCCTTTCTGCCCATCAGTATTTGCTTTATATGTTTAGATTCTCCTTTATTGGACGAATACATGTTTACAAGAGGTGTATCTTGTTGGATTGAAACCTTCATCATTATAAAACATTCTTCTTTGTCTCTTGTTAGAGGCCTTCTTTAATGTCTATTTTGTCTAATATAAGTATTGCCACTCCAGCTTTTTTCAAAATTTCCAATTTTATGAAATATGTTCTTCTCTTACAGAGGGGAGAGGGAGACCCATGTCAGGAAGCCCCTCTCCCCTGGCTTGGTTATTATCTTGCTTGCAAGAGAATAATTCAAGTGGGAGACAAACAC
This sequence comes from Carollia perspicillata, assembly GCA_004027735.1. Classification (NCBI taxonomy): domain Eukaryota; kingdom Metazoa; phylum Chordata; class Mammalia; order Chiroptera; family Phyllostomidae; genus Carollia; species Carollia perspicillata. The sequence goes on from PVKM010048419.1 coordinate 816, forward strand.
ATATAGTGAAAATAAGATAGCAAGTTTATTTATGAGAAACACATGACACAAAGCTGCAAGCAGGCACCTGGCTAAGTCTAAGTGCCCCGCATACAGAGAAAGAAAGTTGCTAGTAAGTTTTTAGTAAGTGAGTGAGTTTGTTCTATATACTTGAGCTAAGGATACAAGTGGGTATTTAGCCAATCTAAGTATGTCACTATTAGGATTCAGGGGTTATATATCTTAGTTAGTTTCTAGGTTTTCCCTCCTTCTCCCCTTTCTAAACCTTGGGAATAATGTGCAGCTACAAAGGCTTTCTTTCTTATTTAGTAAAGGCTCTTTATCTTAGTTAGTGAAATTGTTACAGACACCCCCTTTCCCAGCATAGGCCCCTCTCTTCCTCCTGTGAGATTCCCACCTGTGATGTTCAGAACACCCGGTAATCTTAGTAAGGTTGTTACAGAAGCCCCCTTCCTGAGCACAGTCTCATGGACTCTCCCTTCCTCCTGCGCTGTAGTACCTGTAATGCTTGGGATGCCTAGCAACCTTATCCAGCTGGGCTCAGGACTGCTGAGCTAAATACTGAGACATGTCTCCTTTTTGCTTGTAGCCTCCTGTATTAAGTTCTCTGTTAGATTGTAATGGTGAGGGCCCTGCCTTTATTTCCCCCCTTTCCCCTCTGGCTGTACATTCCTAGCTGCTACCTAACATTTCTATCCCTTTACTTTCAGTCTCTGTGTGTCTTCTTTCTGAAGTGGGTCTTTTGTAGGTAACATATATCTGGGTCTTGTTTTCTTATCCATTCACCCACTCTGTGTCTTTTGTTTGGAACATTTAGGCCATTTAAATCTAATGTAATTATTGATAGGTATGTAGCTATTGTCATTTTTTTCTAACTCTTCTTTGACTTGCGAAATAGGCAATTTTATTGGTTCATTTATCAAAGGTTTAGTGGTAGGGCTGATTAACTTGCTGCAGTTCATCCAATGTCATGCATATTTTCTTGTTTTTTCTTAGCTTTGTTGGAGCCATCCTCACACTTGAATTAATTTGTCTTTTTAGAAGTCTTGTCACATGTTTTCTTTGTTGACCTTTCTATGTTGCTGTTCCATTTGAAAAACTTCACTTTCTAATTACACAATAACCCTTCCAATCTCATAATTCTTACTGACCAGGGATACCCAATGACTCCATTTCTCTTAACATCCTGCTGTGAGTTGCATGTTCTTTTGCTGACAATTTAAATCTTGAATATGTTTCCATAACTTCTGGAGCTCTTGATGTGCATGTTCAATCATATAAACTAGATTTCCATTATATATTTTCCAGACATTGCATTCAAACTGTGACATTAGTTCTGGATTATCAATTTGAACCACTTGATGACCTAACCGGGCAATAGAATTGCTTACACATTTTTTCCATGCATTTTTCTGGCCTGAGGAAGGGGTTGGAAGTTCATATCATTTCATACTGAACAATTCAACTAATTGTCAAGCAGCCAGTCATTCAAATTCACCTTCAAAAGCAGAATAAATCTGCAACTGTTGGGTAGCTCAAGTAGCTTAGCAGGTCTTATCTTAGTAGGTCAGTATCTCTAGTTTCCCTCTCCACTCACACCACAGATGCTCCTCCCATACCGTGTACTTCATGTCCTTGGTCAAAATAGGACAGAGCATCTACCACAACCTCTCCAGCCACAAAACCCATGCCTGCCATTCTTAGGTTTTCCCTTTCTGATTATTTTTGTGGTTTTTTTCTGTGCCTTTCTTATTCTCTTCTCTCGTCTGTTGATGACTTTCTATATTGTTGTGTTTGGATTCCTTTCTCTTTATTCTTGCACATCTCTTGTAGTTTTTGGTTTGTTGTACCTTATGCTTCCTGTATACCAAGCTACATATGTAGCAATATATTATATTTCATGGTGTCTTAAGTTTGAACACACTGAAAATACTGTAGTTTTTACTTACGCCCTACACACTTACGTTTTTGTCATTATATTTTACTTCCTTTGTGTGTGTGTTTGAGTATATCCCTTAATTTATTGTTGAAATTACATATGATCTTCCTACTTCTGCTTTTTAGCCTTTCTACTAGCCTTATAGTTGGTTGATCCACTGTTTTTATTATGTGTTTGTGTCAGTGAGATTTTTTTCCTATATTCTCTCATTCATGTTTTTTTAGCATTTCTTTTATTCTTAGAGTTTCCTAGACAAAGAAAAAACTAAACTGGTTCATGACCATCAAACCAGCATTACAAAAATGTTTAGGGGACTTCTCTAAGTTTCCTTCAAGTCTTAAATGATAGCCTTGATGGGTAGGGTATCTTAGTTGTAGGTTCTTGAATTGCAACACTTTTAATATTTCCCGCCAATCTCTTCTGGCCTACAAAATTTGTATTGCAAAATCAGCTGCCACTTTCATGGGAGCTCCCTTGTACATAATTAACTGCTTTTCTCTTGCTGTTTTTAAGATTCTCGGTCTTTAACATTTGGAACTTCGGTTGTGATGTGTCTTGGTGTGGGCTTCTTTGGGTTCATCTTGTTTGGAATTCTCTGCACTTCCTGGACTTGCACAGCTGTTTCCTAATTCCAGCTTAGGTAAATTTTCAGTCATAATTTCTTCAAATATATTTTCAACTCCTCATCTCTCTTCTCATCCTGGTACGCCTATGATGCAAATACTGTTATACCTAATGTTGTCCCTGGAGTCCCTTAATGATACTAATTTTTAAAAATTATTATTTTCTTTTTGCCTTTCTGATTTATTTTTTTACACTTTCTTGTCTCACAGATCACTGATTTGATCCTCTGCATCCTCTGATCTGTTAATTTTCTCTAATGTAGTCTTCATTTCAATTATTATATTCTTCATTCTGAATGATTTTTTTGTTTTATATTTTCATTTTTATGCTTCCTATATCTTTGTTGAAGTTTTCACTGAGTTCATCTATTCTTCCCCTGAATTCATTGAGCATTTTTATAACCAGTGTTTCAAACTCTTCAAGTAGTAGATTGCTTGTCTCATTTTGTTTAGTTCTTTTTCTGGAGTTTGATCCTATTCTTTTACTGGGTACAATTTTTTTCATCTCCTCAGTTGGCTAACTCCCTGTATAAGTTTCTATGTATTAGGTAGATATGCTATGTTTACCAGCCTTGGCAGAGTAGCTTTATGTATTAAGTGTTCTGTGGGGCCCAGAAGTGCAGTCAGTCTTCCTAGTCACCTCAGCCAGATGCTCCATTGGTATTCCTTATGTAGGTAGCATGTGCTTTCCTGTTGTAATTGAACCTTGATTGCTGTTGGCATGATGGTGGGGTGGGGTGGGATTGACCCCCCAGCTGGCTCACTGGCTGTGAGGAATGGTATTGACTACAGTGGTTGAGTTGTTGTGTAGGTGCTGACCCCAGTAGTAATATTTACTGTGGAGGAGTTCGGGTGCTTGCAGAGTCCTCCCCTTGAGTGTGTCATTTGTGGAGATGACTAAGTGTGTCTGGTGTGGCCTGAAGTTGGCCACTTGGTTGCTAATTCTGGGCCTCTTTGGAGGGCCTGTGGTGCAAGCCAAGGTCAGCTGCAGCCTGTGTCCAGCCCAGAGTCATGTGGTAGGAGCCAAAAATGATCTGCAGTTGGTCGCTGCCTATTCTGGGCTTGTAGGCACCTGGGACAAGTTACGCTGTAAACCGAGGACAGCTGCACAAGTACCTGGCTTGCAGCTGCTTAGGAAAAGGGATGGAGCCTGCCAAGGCCAACCACTGCTTGTTTGCAGTTTATGGACCTTTGAGAGATTTTAGGAAAGTCTTCAGTGTGAACAGAGGAATGCCACTTGTATGAGACATTTACAAGAGGAAATTTTGGCCAGGCTCATGAGTTGGGTGAGTTTTTAGGGAATCGCCGAGAGCAAATTTTGTTGGCCAAGTTAATGTACTATTCAGATGTTGAGCCCTCCACCCACCCAGCCAGCAGGCATGGGCAGGCACCAAAGAAGCAGTGGCACATGCCTGCAGACAGCTGCTCTGACCTCTGCCCCTTCAGCACTCTCTCTGAAGTTAGTCAGTTCACCTCATCCCTATTCATTCCTGGTTTTTGAGCTGCTGCCCCAGCACTGGAGCTCAGAGTGAGTGAGTTTGTGTGAGGGCTCTTTAAGAGAAATGCCTGGGACTACAGACATTTGTTTCACTCAGTCACAGTCCCTGCTGGTTTTCACAGCTTGATGTTCTGGGGACTTATGTCCTAGGCACTGGAGTCCTGGTCTGGGGTGACTGGTGTGGGGCTGGGAGCCCTCAGTACTCTGGGGGGACCTATGAGATATCCTATATCTTAATCACTGTACTGCAGGTTTGGGAACTGCTCATTCTGTGTCTCTGCCCTTCCCTACCAGTTTCGACATGGCTTCATCTTTAGATTCTCAGTTATAGAACTTCTTTTAAGCTAGTCTTCTGGTGGTTCTCAGTGACGGTTGTTCTGTACCTTAGTGTTAATTCCGAAGTGGCTGTGGGAGAAAGTAAGCATAGCATTTACCTACTCTGCCATGCCTACAAAAAGTCCTGTGATTTTGTAATGTTTTGGGAACCTAACTGATATTTTACAGGTTTACTCAACTATGAGTCTCAATAATACAGCACTTAATATCTCACTTTCTTGCCAATTTAATCAACCAAATTTTTCTTTCTCAAATTTTGCCTTATTTCCCTTCAAACGTAATTATGATTACTTAATTAAATCTTCTGTGAATTCACAATGTAATAATAGCTTACTCTCTCTTTTCTCGTTTTCTTTGAATAGATGGTCACCTCTCAGTTCTTTTCATTCATGAATTTTCATATTTGACAATGTCAAATATAATTCACATTCCATACATAGCTATATAAAAATTACAGAAGAGGTTCAGTAATAGAATAACTTGATAGTGTTATTTTACATTAGTAGAATTAAGTCTTCACCTCACTGTTGTAGATATTTCTGAAATACTTATATTGATTTTATAATAAAAATATTGTTGCCATGCATAAGAAAGTATGGTAAAATATTTTATCATTTTATCCATAAAGTGCCTCTCTTTTAGTAAAAGAAAATATTTTACTAATAGGTTAAAACTGCAAAACATTCTGAAGTCTTTGAAGTGAAGAAGTTGTTAAAATATGGATTATGACAGTATTTCAAATCAAGAATATATTCTAATAACTTTATTAAGCTGCTAGTTAATTATTACCCATAAAAACAAAAGAAAAACCAACTCTTGATAATTTAGCAATACAAATATCAGGAAATATGCAATTGATTTCAACTTTATCTCCCCTTACCAAATAGAATCAATTATAATATTTTGCATTATAGAGGACTAATCAATTTCACAAAAACTGGCATGTGTTCAGGGCAAAGTATCATAATTAGGATTTCAATTTGTAATTGCCAAGTGTGCATCCTTTGATTTACTGCTTTATGCTGGATTATTTTAGATACAACTTTTGAAGAAATATTTCTGAAATAATTATTTTACTCTTCAAATTGTATTTTTGTTTAATTAGAGGGAAAACAAAGACAGTGTTTTCACAAGAAGGTTTAGAAAGTCAAACTATAAAGAAGGAAAAAACCTATCTTCTAAGATCTAAAACCAGCGATCTTTTCCATCTTATATATTTTCAGCCATCTTTGCCGTGTTTGTCTAAGAAAGCTTCCTACTAAGTTACGATTTTATGCCAGTTTTGAACAAAGATTATTAGATAGTAAATTATATGAAACAAGACAAATGAATAAAATAAAACACATGGCAGGACAGAGTGAATGAGGAGGAAGATAATAAGTTGATGAATGTTTCATTAGGCAATAACTTACCTCCTCAATTGCTGCATTGCTAAATTGGATACTATTAGTGTGAGTAAAGTGTGTCTAATGGGATATTAAAGCATACAGATACTTTCTTGGATCCCCATAGGTTTAAATCAAGTTTGGTAGAGTACACATAGACAAGAAAACAGCTAATAAATATAAGCAGTAACTGCTAAAGTCTCCAAAAAGCTAAGAAGAAAGTCATCAGCGAAAGGAGGAATGATTGTGATGTGAACTGGGTTGTTTCATTTATGCCTTTTTTCTACAGCAATGATAAAAATCAACCTTTTCATAAATGGTTTTCATCATGAATTTAGGTGTCAGCTATAAATAGGTTCTTTTCTGAGCCAACATATTCCAGGCTCATATATGCATAGAGACCTCTATATGAGTCAATATATGCACATTGTAGGTGGATATTTGAATTAAGGATTAGGTGCACCTTTTCTGACATAGCCTAAATATGAAAATACTTAGTTTTACATTACAACTGAACCTGCAAGAGGGGGGAACCTCTGAGCAGCAAGGATTGCATTATTTTGATTTGAGGAAGGTCAGTTTAGTCCCACCACAAGCTGAATCTTGAGGGAAATAAAATCGGATATTTTATTGGGTGGATTTGAGCATTTGATTCATTTGAAATGCTTTATCAAGAACCTCTACAAAAAGTAAAAAAGAAACTAATTGTTTGTTTGTTTGTTTGTTTGTTTAATTTTATTTTTCGACAGAGGGAGAAAGAGAGGGAGAGAAGTATCAATGTGTGGTTCATCTCACGCACCCTTTACTGGGGTCCTGGCCCACAACCTAGTCATGTGCCCTGACTGGGAATCGAACCAGGGACTCTTTGATTCAAAGGATGGTGCTCAGTTCACTGAGCCACACCAGCCAGGGCTATGTTTTGATAATAAAATTTCCTGAATCATATATGTAGATCAATTTAAATTTTTTTAGAACTTGGGGGAATTCTTTCAGCTTCCAATCTTTAGTTGTGAAGTGTTCTTCCACCATAACCTTCATTAGAAAATATCCCTTCCTGTATTTTACAAGATGAATAATGAGTATATTTCAAAATGCATGTAATATATAATAAATATATTTCTATCATTACATTCAGAAATGTGTTTTCTCATTATAATGGGTAGTTTTAATTTAGTCAGTAGATCATTATTTTTTTATGATGGTACAATTATAGTGTTTTGAACTGTGTGTTTTATAAAGTAAAATTATCCTTTATATAAAATGGGAAGTTAGTCTTTTCTTGTTATTCTCAACTGTGGCGTTTGACCTTGGTAGGACTTTTACATTCCCTTTCTTAGGAGTTCCTGGAAAGTGAATTGTTTTCCCTAGAGTTCTAGCACATCTATAAATGTGTCCTAACAGTGGTGTTTATACTTCTGTTCTGTTTAGGATCTCTTATAAATTTGCCATTGTGCTGCTTTCTTATATGTAAAATGAAGTGATTGGGAGAGACTACCGATTTTGACATTTTAATTTTAGTAAAATATACTTTTATGAAACATAATCTCACTCCCTTTATTTCCATGGTCTAGAGTCACTTCTGCCACCCATAGGGATTTGTCACATAAACAATGGAATGAATAGTGACATGAGAAGGGCTCTGAGGTTCTTCTCAGCTACAAAAACTATGATTGTTTATAATTTAGCATAATGGAAACTTTTCAGGGCTTTGCCCTGTTTTCTTTTCTTAGAATGTACTCTTTAATGCTAACATACTTGGAAGTTTTTTCAGAACCTATCTTTGAAGTTCAAACTCAATGTCCTTTTCCCTGAAAATGTCATTGTCCTCCAATTATTCTCCAAAGTGCTTATACTTCTCTAGTCTGTAATCAGTGTTGCCTATCACAAAATGTTTGTTTAACAGAGTTATTAAGGGAGGGAACAAAAGAAATAGAACCAAATCAACACTTTGATTAAAGGCTTTGTTATTAAAAGAGCCAAGTAAAACAAGGGTTTACAGGAAGAAGTATAAAGGACACATGGACAAAAACTCAGGGGGTGGAAATGGGAGGGAGGAAGGAGGGTTTGGGGTGTTGGCTGGGATGGGAGTAAAAGACAGAAAACTGTACTTGAACAACAATTAAAATAAAAAATAAAAAAAAATACAGAAGGAAGGCTTAACATCTACTAAATTAGTTTTTATGAATCTTTTATGCCAAATCTTTTATGAACTGCTAGTCTTCAAAACTTCTGTTGTCAGTAATGACTTCTGCCTGATATTATACATTTATTTCATACTTTATTTTTTGAGGTAGTGATCAGAATGTATGAGATGCCTTCTTATTTTTTGTTTATTTTTTCTTTATTTTTATTAAACTTACTGGGATGATATTGGTGATAAGATTGTACAGGGTTCAAGTATCCATTTCTGTGATACAGGATTTTCATATTGTATTGTGTGTCTTTTTAATGCAGTGCTTTGTTTTGCTCATCCGCCCTGATCAGATAGTGTATTAGTCCTCAGAGAGAAAAGCAACAAAGGTTTCACTGCAGAGAGTACAACAGATGCTTTTCTGGATTAAGACACCAGCTTCATTAGGAAAATACAGACCTCAGAAAAATGAATTCGAATAAAAGTCAGTCTTCACCATGTGCTCTTTTATCTACTTCTTCTGGCTTCCAGATAACTTTGGACAATTGACTGTGCTTAAATTCCTGAGCTTATTTCACTGAAACATATCATAGGAAAATCCTAGGTCTAGGAAGCCCAGAATTGCCTCAATGCTCTGTGATAGGGTAGAAAAAAAGATATCCACATAGAGAACCAGTTTTAATTCAGAGGCATTACAGTGGGGACAGCAAGGAAACTACTAACATAGGGCAAGAAAACTAATGTGCATTCCTCGTGACACCACAGGTACATCTGTCTTAAACACTCAGTGTGTTTTAGGATGATAAATATCAATACGATGGGGATATATGAGACTTGCAAATGTTAAGCAGACAAATCCCAGCTGATTTAACTTTAGGAAATCTAATGATGCTAGTAAATAAATAAAGGAAATGTTCGTTAAAGGCAATGAAGGAAAACCTGGTGTTTCAGTATGAAAAGTACTTTTTTCTTACTATAGTACATGGGGTGTATACTTCATCTAAGGGTTTAGATTATTGTACATATTTATCAAGATTCAAAGGGAAATGGTTTTCTTTTGGGGAAGAGAGTTAAATGCTTTTGAATAAAATCTCTCAATGATTCTTTCACACACATACTGAAATAAACAAGTATGGTTTAAGAACGGACTGTGATTCATTCCTCACATCATCTACAAAATAGACTTACTACAAGATTCAAACTATGGAAAATTATAACAAAACATAGAAACAAATTCTTGTGATACTGCATTCGGTCAAGATTTTTTAAAATACAGCTTCAAAAAACAATTATGAAGAAAAATGATAAATTGGACTATAGAAATTTTAAACACTTCTGTTCTTCAGTGGACACTGAAGAAAATGAAAAGAAAAGACAAGCCATAGAGAGAAAATAGTTGCAAAACATATATGGTCAAGGTATTGTTTTCATATTAGAAAATGAAACAAACAAACAACCTCTCCCCAAACTCTCACAATGCAACCATAAAGAAAAAGAACACTGAATAAAAAAATGGGCAAAAGATTTGAACATAGTCAATAACAAAGAAGTTTGGATTTGGATTTGCCTAATGCCTAATGATGTGGAATACCTGTTCATGTGCTTACTGTTCGTCTGTATCTTCTTTTTGGTGAAACATCTGTTCACCAAAAAGTGTTTGCCCATTTTCTAAATGAATCAAATGCTTTTTAAATGATGACTTTTGAGAGGTCTCTGTGTACTCCAGACACTAGTCCTTTGTTGGACATGTGGCTTGCAAACATTTTCTACCAGATCATATCTTATTTTGTCATCCTCTTCAGACGGTCTTTCACAAAGCCAGTGTTTTAATTTTATAAGCCCAGGGTATCACTTTTTTTCCATTTATGGATGGGGTTCTTTTATGTCAAGCTTATGAATTCTTTGCCTACCCTTATATATTGAAGAGTTTTCTCATGTCAGAAAGACGGGTTGTTTTTCTGTTGATATTTTGTTGGAGTAGGATGGGTATTGTGAAAAAGAGGGTTTTTTTGGTCTTTTGACAAGAGGGAAATATTTTTTCCAGAAAACTTTTTTTCTGCACAATTGGAAGTTCGAGGTTGACTGTTATGCAGTGCTTTGTCCTGTGTATGTGGGAGACAATAAAACAGAAGCCAGGGAACTCACTACTGATTTGTTTCTCACATCCTGCAGTCCCTAGGCAGACTACCTTTTTCTATCTACCTTTGAGAGACTTCCTAAGCATTTGTTGTATGTCTAGTGATTTTCAGTTGTATGGGGGAGGACCTGGGGAAAAGGTGGCTACACCATCTTGTCAAAAGCAGGAATCCCAAGTCATACAGTTTTAACATAACATAGAAATGCTATGCAAAGCTCTATATATGTGCTACTGATTTCACATTGTACTGGGAATTTAAGATGATTTACCCAGTTTTGTACTAAGAAAACTGTACTGAGATGTTATGACACTCAAAATTAAGTGGTGAGATCAATTATTGTT